>MCJB01000929.1:34041-59467 GCA_002018475.1 Nicotiana obtusifolia | reverse complement strand
TGGAAGTACTCACTTTACTCCCTGCACCTTGTGTGCAGATTCAGGCGTTAGTGGTCCCACTCAGAGGTACTGAATACTACTACTGGACCGGAGCTTCAGAGATTACGAGGTAGCTGCTGGCGTCCGCAGCCTCGTAACTCTTTTCTTTTGTTGATTTTGCTTCCCTCAAATCTTTGTACTTAAGATATTGTAATAGTTATATTATCATTAGGCCTTCTCTAGTGGCTCATGACTTAGTGACACCCCGATCTGAGGGCTGTAGTCGGGATGGTACTCTATATACGTATTCCGACTGATTTTGTTGTTTATGTATTCTTGTTTTAAATTACGTGGCTTAACTGTTTGAGAACAGTTGGATGGGATTGGCTTGCCTTGTCCTCACGAGAGGCGCCATCACGACCGGGTTGGGATTTTGGGTCATGACAGAATCTAACAGTATTCGTGATTCCGGAAATCATAAACAACATAATCAATCTTGTTTTTCATAAAACATCATTGTTTCTAACATGAATAACATGCATTCAAAAACAACATCAATTCTAGGGTTTCTATTTCATGAAGTATTATATTATCTAGTTAGATGTAAGATGGCTCTTGATGCCAATTGATAGAAAATAGGCATATAAATGCAGCGGAAGCAAGCACCCAAGATCAAATTCTCACATGTAAACTAGACAAACATAATCAAATATGAGATTGTAACACTAACCTTTTGAAGCTGTTGCACAAGCATTCAATAGCGTTCGTGCTCTCCAGGTCTACTATCTTCTGCTGTGTATCCTGAAGTTCTATGAACGTAATACTTGAGTGGCAAGTATTTCGGCTAAAGAATGAATCATCCTTAGGGTTGAATTGCTTTCTTTATATACACACGTTTTTTAGGGTAAACCCTAACCAAAAACGTGTAACAGTCTCCTAACCTACCAAGGATGTGTATCAGTCTCCTAACCCACCAAGGATACTATTTTTCCTTTTAATTTCCTTGTTCTAGAATATTCAGGCACAACAGGGACCACAGATTTAATAACGAGGCTTCCTATTGTGATATTAATTCGGAATATGAATGAATTAATCCTACCGCAATAAATTACAATTTATTCCACTAGAAAACTGTAATTGCACTCCTCTGTTTAATTTCGAAATCATTCATTAAATACTTATTTAACTCCCCATGGTAAGATTACACACACAAATCAAATAAATTAAATTACTGACAATTTAATTCATCGACTAATTTAATCCTTTATACTTACGCTTAACTTATTTCATGTGACGGATACAAAATCCACCTGCAGGGTTTTCACATGAAAAATTATAAGCATTCATAAAGGGGTATCATCAATCTCAAGGTCAAGACACGGATTCTATCAATTAATTGTTATTTCACAAATGCACTTTGCCATTATCCAATTTACCAGGAATACATTAACTCGCAGTTGAGTCGTACATTTTAATAAATCAAAATAATGAACGAAGCATATTGATCATAACAATCATATCAAGATTAAGAGAATAAGAACATTCAATGAGCTAGAGAGGTAGTTTTATATATTCAGCACAAAAACACTTATGTCTACTTGGTCCGTCCAATACACAAAAATGTACTATCATAAGAAGTTGAAACTGAACCATTCCCATAATCAAGATAGATTATAATTTAATCTTATGCTACAATCATCAAGATACTTTGCCCAGTTTCATCTTTGATTGTGAACATTAACTTTATAACTTATAAGAACCGACAATTTCCGCGCATGAGCTAAAGCTCCATACACTAAATCGTCTACTATATAAGTAAAGGGTACACATATGAACAAATGATCTATTTAAATTAAGAATTCATTGAATTGAATAAATAAATAAACATTGTTCCAGAAAAAATATATGCAACTCGTCTTTTGACAAGTTATTAGATTAGAGAGAGAAACCTTTTTTATCTTTTCGTTGTTTGTTTGATATATATACTTTTGGGAGTTTAAAATATATGCATTGGCAGTGTAAGAAATATTTGGATACTCTGTGCACAAAGTATTTTACGTTCATGCAGGTTCCGGGGAAGGGCAGGACGTCCGAATCCTAAGGGGGTATAATGTAGGCAACATGCAAGCAAGCATCAGTAGTTGATTTCACGGCTCGAACCCGTGACCTATTGATCGCTTGGAGACGATCATTTGCACCCCAAAACTTTGCTTTAAAATTCGAATCCCCCAAAACCTCCCAAAAAAAAAAAGATTAAAAAAATTTAAACAATACTTTACCCTCATTTCTCAATAGGCTTTTCAAAATACTTACTTTACCCTCTATATTATAAACATTAATCACTTATTTTCTTTTACTTTTTTAATATGATGATATTTTTCTCTTTGCTAAAATCTAATGTTATGAACTTAACTATATAAATAACTAAATATATAAAATAGCCGGGTAAAAAGTATTCTGAGTAATATATTTTAAAAAAAGAGACTAAACCTAACATCGACAGTTTAATCTTAACAACCTTCACTAAAGGAGTTCCTTTCGGCAAAGAAAATGCTTCATGATTAAATAAAGAAATGAAAGAAAGACCCTTTGTTTTTTCTATTTTCAATAAATGGGTTTTTTTCACTTTCAGCCAGCGCCAGAAACTATATATATATATATATATATATATATATATATATATATACATACATACATACATACATACATACATACATACATACACAGAGATGCATATAACATACACAATTTTTTAGCTATTATGATTACAGAGATGCATGATTTAATGCATTCTCCTTCCAAAATCATATCAACAAACAATCCTCTTTTCTTCTTTAGGGAAAACAGTTACCAGCAAAATTTTATCAATGGCTTTCGCACCAATGGTGCCTGTTTATGGCCATTCAACAGACATTTTTTCATCACCAGTGAAAGAAGGTTATGAATATTTTTGCTCCATATTTTACGGTGACCAACATATCTTCAAATTAATCCAATTTTCCCATAGATTCCACATACCTTGGATCTTTACACAGAAATTGATCTTCCACAAGAAGGAAGGAGACAGAGGCATGCCTTGTTGCAAATGGTACAAAGCGTGGAGAGATGCCATCGAGACATACGTAGCTACAGTTGAAAGATGGTTTGCTAAAAACCCCCCACGCATCTATCGCCAACAGATATTTCTAAATCCTTGTTTTTGCAGCAAAGGTCTCTAGTTACAGCACGACTAGCAGGATCAACCAACAAGGAGGAATATATACAAGAGATGGAAGAGATTATCAGGCAATTAAAGGGTAATAATGTACCCGATCAACAATCATCAGCATCATCTGAAGCCCAATCAGAAGAAGAAGAAGATGATGATCCTAGCTACGACCCTAAAGAATGAGTCCGAGCCAGGCCCAATCTGATGCTGACATCATCCATAACACAAGCAAAGAACTTTCCGAAAAAGTTACTGTAGCCGAGTTACTGTGCACTTATCACTATAGATTACTATGTACATTTACTGTATCATCCATAACACCACTCTAATATCCTCTCAGAGCACACACCCTCTTTCTCTCTCTAAAACTTTCAAGCCTTAAGAGTTATACCCCTCTAAGCTTTTAAATTTTAATTTTTCAAATTTGTATTTCAATTTCATATTATTAATAACACTTCTGGATGGCTCTGCCGCTAGATTTTATGTTTTAATATTTCTTTAGCATATTTGCATTCGATCGGCTCTTCCGCCTATTTTAATTTACATACGCTTGCATATGGTCGGCTCTGCCGCCTGAATTTAATTTTGTTTATTGCTTCCTGTTCCTTACTTTCCTCACATCTCCCAGTTCCCTCTACCCCTCCGGGGACTAGCTTCTGTGTCCACTGGTATCCGAGCCACTGGGGAAGTAAGGATGTGATTATGGTTTTTAACATACTGTCATGTGGTACTGCCAGATCTAGTATGAAGCTCACAAATCTGTTTGGTTATGGTTGAGTTTGAGATCTGTTCTTATTTTTATCTTGTTAGAATGCAAGGATGTTAGATCTAATGATGGATCTGCAGATCTACTGATTCTTTTTCATAAAATGGTTAAACATGTGCTTGTAATATGAAGAATCTTTGAAGATGGCACTGAGATCCTTCCGGATCTGCACTGTAAGCGTGGTTCCTAGGGATTATGGCGAGGTGATGCCTGTAAAAGTACCTGGTAGGCTTGCAAATGGTTGTAAAACCTTTGGGTCATCCAGAAAAATTCTTCGTAGAACAATCATAAAGTTTAACCCTTTTTGAGTAAAAGAATTAGTATACTTACAGATCTACCCTCTATATCTAACACTGAGCATGATGGTAAGATAAAATCCGAACAGACCCCTTACAAGGTCATAAAACTTATAGATCTATGAAGTTTAACACCAGATCTAACTCTTCCGCATGCAGTAAAGTTAAGAACTTGAATAATCTCATTATGAAACCACTTTTTCTCTTAAGCCAAGGATAGGAAACATTATTAAAATATTAAATGTCGTATTTCCACCCCTTTCTTCCAGATCTACCAGCTCCTCCTCCTCCTTATCTTCGTCCAATTTTAAGCTCAAAGAAGAGATTAACTTCTTTGATTTGCAGCAATCAATTGACAACTGAAAAATTCCTAAACATCCCCAATCAACAATTTACAAGTCTCAAAAATGGAGCTTGACAAGTGATTATCACATGTCTACCATTGAGCAGACTATTCCTCTAGAATCGGACCATGAGGAAATAAAACTTCTCAATTTTAAATCTACTGAAAAATATAGAAAGAAATATAATTATATTTATTTTGGTTTGGTACAAATAGCTTCTAAGTCTTTATCCAGAGAAGGATCGGACACATCACTCCTACTCTGTCTTAGAGATTCTAGATTTCTAGAGTTCAATGATTCCTTGCTTGGAATGGTAGAAACCAGTCTTTGCAATGGTCCAATTTACTCGATTGCTTCCCTAGCTTCACAATCTCCCTTAAAGATAGAAATATTTTAGATGCTTTGACCTTAAACGTTAAGATATCTAATTATAAGACTAAAGCTGGTTCTCTTCCAGTAGCAATTATTTACAAGATTCAGTATAAGGCCATGCATTCAGACTTTAACACTGGAGCCATGAGAACCACCCACAAGGGCGAAACTGTTCTCTTCCAGACGGATCTACAAAGATCACATTTGTCTATTCCTAGACCAATTTCTTAGAGTCAAGTTTCCTGCCTGAAAATTGGCTTTTGAAGGATGCCACTCCTGCTCAAAAATCACAAAACACAACAATTTCCCGGATCCAACATGCCCTTCAACGTTTGTGCTAGTTTTCTTCCAAAGGTTCCGTAGCCAAAGAGTTAGTTCCTCTGTCCCTTCGCAGTCTGAAATCCCATTGATTTATTCTGCTAGACATTTTGTGTCTTCATATCCTACTAGAATCGAGAAAGTAGATTTCGAATCTAGAGTACCACAGGCTAGGTACAAGGTAGAAAAACCATGAATAGCTCCCTCTACTGACACTTCCTACAACCAACTAGATTCTCCTACTTATACTTCACTAGGTGCCGAATTAGGAGATGACAATATTGTTGGTGCTTTGGAGATAGAATTTACAATTGATAAAAAAGGTCTCCAAAAGGAATTTTACTCTCCTGAAAATATTTTCAAAAGAACTTGATTTTTAGAAAAATACAAATGAGAAGAAAGAAAGAAAATTCAAACAATTTTTTGGGATAGTTTAAATATCATTAAACAACAAATTAATTTCTTTCAATGATTTGAAATTTATGCTGAATATAACCAGATAGATTTTCCTTTTTTAAATTCAATTAATGTTTCAAAAATATGAAAAACCAACGCTGGCGAAGAAGTTATTTCTGAACTTCCTCCGTCACAAGAATTTTCAACTAACTTTCCTAGCAGCTCTGTAATAGCCTCACCTTTCAAAAAGAGAGCTGATACTGAGCCGATTACTGGTAAAGATATTACAAATATTTTTGAACAAAATAATTATACAAGCAAGTATTTACAAACTCTTGGAGAATACTTGGTTTCAAATTCATCTTCAACTTCTTTGAAGAAATCAACTGTAGGACCTTCTACCCCTACAACACCATTATTTAAACCATATGAGATCCCTAGAACCCATACTAGAGAGCTCAATATGCACCATTCTAATGATTCCCCTCCGCTCTCTGAACTCTAACAGAGAATTGCAGAAATAGAGAAATCCCTAGCAGTCCAGGACACTCCAGTACGACAGACTGTAGAAACATCTTCTTCTAGGATCATAGGATCCTTAGGAGAAATAGACTCAGATAAAGAATCTGAGCAATTAGAATCTCAATAATTTTCCCAAATTTCTCTAGAAGATACCCCTCCTCTAGAAATAGCACTTATTATTCAGAATTTTCTAACTGGTGTAAGCCTCAAAAACTCTATACCCTAGAGCTACACACCCAGACATGGTCTTAGAAGAAAAACCTAATACCATAAAAAATAATTATAATGCTAATAATATTTATGAATGAAATATAGATGAATGTTCCGAATATAATATTATTGCCAAATTACAGCGGATGACCATGGTGGCCACTGCTTATAAAATATCTCATAACTGTTCTGACCGGAGTACTCCTCATGTCCTAGTCGCTGGTTTTACGGGTCAACTTAAGGGATGTTGGGATACCCATTTAAGCGACAAGAAAAAACAATAAATTTTCCAAGATATAAAATTAGATGAATTGGACCACCAATCCTAAAAGATGGTGAAACTATTCCTGATTCAATTACTACTTTGGTATATACAATTATCAAAACATTTGCAGGATGTCCAGGTATTTTTAGAGAAAAATCCTCTGAAATAATTAACAACCTTAAGTGCAAAACTCTTTCAGATTTTAGGTGGTACAAGGATTCCTTCCTCACCAGGATATATGAAAGACCAGATGGGAATCTTCCATACTGGAAAGAAAAACTCCTAGATGGCTTACCTAAGTCCCTTAGGGATTTAGTCAAAGAAGAATTTCAAAATCAGCATTCCGGCGGTATTGTTCCTTATGATCAAATCTCCTATGGCCAAATAATTAGCCAAATCCAACAGGTTGCTCTAAAAATCTGTAGGCAAGGTAAAATGTTAAGACAACTTACTAAAGATAGGGCACAAACTCGCAAAGACTTGGGAAGTTTCTGCGAACAATTTGGTCTTCCTTCGTGCGGTAGAAAACCCCATAGAAAGAAGAAACCTAAAGACACTGAATCATCCAATATTAAAAAATATAATTTCAAAAATAGGAAAAAGAAACCTTCCTATACAAAAAATCTAAATCTTATAACAAAGATGAAAAGACTTCAACTTCCAGTTCGGGCAAATGTTTTAGGTGTGGAAAGTCGGGCCACATCGCTAAGTTTTGTAAAGTCTCTAAGAAGATTATGAGTCTACAACTTGACGAACCCACTCTTAATAAAATAGAGAAAACACTTCAGAAGAGTCTGACCGGACGAACTCCCTTAGATCAGCATTCTCACAAAAGAACAAGATCTTCTTCTTGAAGTAATTAGTGATCTTCAAGACCCTGAGCTTAAGAAAGATTATCTAGAAAAACTGAAAAGGGTCTTTGATAAACCTTCAACATCCTCATCATCAACTCTCCAAAATCATCCCCAGATAGCCAACACTTACAATATTATAGACGTTCTTAAAAGATTTCCCTCAGAAAATCCTAAGGTAGTAAAAGTAACAATTTTAGACCTTCAATCTGAAATAGCCTACCTAAAGGAAGAAATTAGGGAAATTAAAGATAGACAAGAACTAGATAGACTTGTCCTTCAATAATTATCCAATGAGCCACAAAAGCTCAAAGAGACTGGTACATAACCCTCATAGTATATAAGTCCTTTGATTGGACTGGTGTTGCTTTATTTGACACTAGTGCAGATCATAGCTACATTCAACAAGGTGCCATTCCAACTAAGTTTTTCGAAAAAACCAAAGAAAGTCTAAGGGCTGCCAATGGTAAAAAACTTAAAATCACATACAAACTTCCTTCTGTAAAGGTCACAATCTAACCAAACTTCCGGACTTCATTTCTATTAGCAAAAGATTTTTGCAACGCAGTAATTCGAGGTACTCCTTTCATTGAAATGGTTAAGCCCTACCTAGTTACTAATAAAGGTAGTCATGTAGATTAATTCACTAGCAATATTCTACTTCCTTTCCATAAGCCGCCAACTTATCAAATTTTACATTCTTTACAAAATAAAGAAAAACAAATAATATTTTTAAAAGAAGGAGTGGCATTTCAAAGGTTACAGAAACAATTAACTGAACCTTCAGTCTCTTCTGAAATTAAAAATTTAGAAACTAAAATTCAACAAGAACTTTGTTCCGGCTTGCCTACGATATTTTGGAAACGAAAGAAACACATTGTTAGGCTTCCTTATGAGCTTGACTTTGATGAAAGAAGCTGTCAGAAAGAGATCAATGATCACCTAGACAAGAACATAATTTCTCCTTCCAAATTCCCCTGGAGTTGCACGGTATTCTATGTCAATAAAAACTCCGTAATTGAACGAGGAGTCCCTCGTTTAATGATCAATTATAAACCACTAAATGCAGCACTTAGGTGGATTAGGTACCCTATTCCAAATAAGAAAGACTTATTACAGAGAGTCCATGCTACTACAATATTCTCTAAATTTGATTTAAAATCTGGATTTTGGCAAATTCAAATTGATCCAAAAGATAGATATAAAACTGCATTCACCGTCCCGTTTGGACAATATGAGTAGAATGTTATGCCATTTAGGTTAACAAACGCTCCCTCTGAATTGCAAAAAAATTATAAATGACATCTTCAATCATTCTCAAAATTCATCATAACTTACATAGATGATGTCTTGATCTTCTCTACAAGTATCGATCAACATTTTAAACATTTAAACACATTCTTTAATACAATTAAAGATAATGGTTTAGCACTGTCTAAGACTAAATACAATCTATTCTAGACAAATATCATGTTCCTTGGTCATAACATCCAACAAGGGACAATAATTCCAATCCAGCGATCTCTTCAATTTGCTGACAAATTTTCAGATCAAATTATGTACAAAACACAGCTTCAAAGATTTCTAGGCTGTATCAACTATATTTGTGATTTTATCCCAGGTCTAAGCATTCTGATGAAGCCTCTTCACAATCGCATGAAAAAGCCACCAGTTCCCTGGACGGATGTTCAAACCAACGTCGTTAAGAAAATTAAATTAAAGGCTAAAAGTCTCCCATTCCTAGCTATCCCCGATCCATTTGCATAAAAAAATGTTGAAACAGATGCATCAGACATAGGATATGGTAGAATTTTAAAGCAACGAAAAAATGATAAAGAAAATATCATTGCATATACTTCTAAGCATTGGAATAGTTCTCAAATATCCTACAATTAGACAAAAAATTGGCATTTGTTTTATTCATTTCAAAAGTTCAATTTGATTTATTAAATCAAAAGTTTTTGCTACGCATTGATTGCAAGAAAGCTAAATCTGTTCTGCAAAAGGATGTGCAAAACACTACATCAGAACATATTTTTGCCAGATGGCTAGCAATATTATCTATTTTCGATTTTGGTATTGAATATATTAAGGGAAGCTCAAATTTCATTTCATATTTCCTAACCAAAGAATTTCTTCAAGGTAAATAAATGCCGAAGAAACCGAAACCCCCGAGGCTAGCTGTGCCGCTCCCGGAGGAGAAAAGGACTATCGGAAAACAATCTAAAGACAAAGCAATTTCAGAAGTTGTTCCAAAACAACTAACAACAACCGTTGCCAAAAAGCAGCAATCAGATGAAGCTGGATCAAGTCAACCAAAATGCAGATCCCCAGCTTATTATGCCATGAAGGGTATTCCTATAGTGGTCTCTTCACGGCCAATTTCAGCACAGACAATTTCTATTGCCTAACCCAGAAGATGGGCAGATATCGCTGAAGAAGAATCCTCTTCGGAAAATGACAATATTCAATTTGCACAACAACAAGCTTTCCCATGTACAGCAGAAGATTTCAAAAGATGGTCAGAACTCATGGGTTTCACAACAACAACATCCATGACCATCCAAATCAAGGAGAAATGGCAAAAAGTATGGCACAATTCCTGGAAGCCATTGCTAAACAAGCTATGACTGCCTCAGCTTCAGCATCAACTACAGCAGTGGTTGCTAAAAGCACCACGCCCTCAACTTTGGCTGCTACAAGCACCACAAGCAAAGAAGTGGTGGCAAAAGGCCTGCTAAAAAGCAAGTAGCAACCAAAACTCCCATTGTAAAAAATATTAATACAGTGGTGGCGAAAAACCCCACTACACATTATATATATATATATATTTTTCGGCTATTATTTTTAGAGTGGCTATAGAGTGTCATTTTCCATTAATAAATTGAGAGAATACAAGCTTATGACATCCACAATCATACTGAAGATTCTTCCTTGTTTATGCACTGTCTTATGCATACCATACAACAATCAATGAAACTTACTGGACTCAACCTGCAATGTTTCTTTGAAAGGCTTGAATCCTCGAGAGCTATTCTGGAGAAAACCTGCTATAGGAGCAGCAAACAACAAATAATGCAAGTTACTGAATGTAATTTGCAATAGTTCTATGAAAAGTTTGAATCCTTGAGAGCTATTCTGGTGAAACCATGCAAAGTAACAGATGATCTCGACGCGTTGAGAAGTTTGGAAGCTGAAATTATAGAGGTAGAATGTAGGACAGAGGATACCATTGACTTGGAATCAAGAATAGCTTTTTGCTAGAAAACTCCAATTTTTCGAAGAAAAGCTTTCTGGGAACTCTGTTGTTCCTTGGAACAAACGGTAGGACGCATTGATTCCATTAGAATACAGTGGATGGAAATATGGGACAGGTTCAACTGTAAGGAAGATTTGAAAGCACAAACTTCCTCTCTTGTCCGTATAAGTGACGCTAATTTTCTTAATGAAGTTAGGAAAAAATGGAAAAAAGAATTTTATTCGTCTAGAAATTACAAAAGGAGTACTGAAAAAGAGAATTTTAAGAGCCTATAGTTAGGTGTGGAACCTGATTAATATGTGATTATCAATATATATCCCACCGCCACAGATGTTTATCCTTACGGGTGTTACCACGAAAAACTGCTCTCTCTCTCTCTCTCCCTCAAGATTTCTTCATCTTCTTCATTGGATCAGAGTGTTTGAGTGAATCGTTCCTAACATCTATTTCCACAGCTCGAACCCGTAACCTCATGGTTACATGGCAGCAACTTTATGCCAAGGCTCCCCTTCTCTTTCAAAGTTTACGTATAATAGCGAAAGAAAGTTTAATTTCCATACTTGTTTATACAGGTCTAGTTTCTCTTATAACCTGCCAATATTCAGAAAAGACTGAACGAAAATCCAATTCCAACCTACCAATATTTAGAACAAACACAACAAAAATGAAAAATCCAATTCCAAACTAACTGATATGGACCTCAACAGAACTTGCATAGTTATCTTCAATATCCTGTTGAATCTGCTTGGCGGAATTCCCAACAGATTTTGCACAGTCCGTTACATCAATTAGAGCAAGTGTACTGGTTCCTCAAATACTGATAGTGGGAAGGGCTTCCACGATTGAAGTACTTGCTGCTGAACCGCTTGGTCCTCATCCCTTGTTTCTGCAGAAAAAAAAAAAAAAAAAAAAACATCCACAAAGGATGAAAAATGAAATGTTAGATTTCTCAAAATTAATGAACAAGAGAAAATTATAGCAAGAATGAGCATGCAAGTATACCATGTTACGCTTTCACACTATAAGTGCGATTTAACTTATTAGAGCAGGTTATTGCTCTATTATCTAGGTTACTATATCGAACTTACTATGAAGAGTTATATGTTGTTGTAGATCAATTTTACGCAACGATATAAGAAAATATACAGCACGCAGAACTAAAGTAAGACTATCTATTTACTATACTCTTGACCAAACAAGCCGTAGCATTTGACACAGAAATACAACTACAAGCAACAATTATAAGAAGTAAATCAAGGAAGAAGATGTCTTACAAAGGCTGACGGATATTGACTTCAACAAAACTTCCATAGATGTTTAGAATATCGTCTTGAATTTGTTTGGCTGAATTCCCAGCAGATTCTGCACAACTGCTAATATCAATTAGAGCAAGGGTGGTTATATCTGCAAAATCTTGAGGGATTGAATCCAAAAACCAGCAATGTTCAAGAAATAGCCGTTCAAGGGACGGAAAGTGATCACAACTGGCTCTCCAGTAGCGAACCTTCAAACGTTCCAGTAGCAAAAACTTCAAGCTAGGAAAACCATCCTTAACTACCTTCCACTCCACGCCTACGCAGGCATTAATTCCCAGTTTAAGGGCCTCGAGTTTGGGCAATTTACCAACAATGCTCAAATCCTTCCACTCCAAACAAGTCCCGTAAAAAGCCAGTTTCTTGAGGTTCTGCGGAAAAGCATCTGGAGGAGGAAGGATTGAATATGGAAAAGTTTCTGTAGGAAGAAGGGCCCAAGATGGTCTCTCCAGAAAAATTGCTTGTCGTTTTTGCCTCGTGAACCTCAGAAGGCCTGAAGGTGTAATGCTTTCCAGAAAGCTAGCAGAACATGAATAAGTAAGAACAAAATCTAATTCCTCGAGCTCATCTAAGTAGTGAAAATCATAGAGGTCCTTGCGACTACGAAAGTCTTCCCAAATGCCACATATTTGCAACTTCTTTAAATTGGGAAATTGTCTAAAGACGGACCTAGTACAATGCCAAGGATTCCATCCAGACAGACAATGCAAATTTTTCAGAACCAAACTTTTCTCTGTAGGCTCATGATAGTGCAAGTAATTCCAGTTCAAATGGAGGTGCCTCAATTGTGACACCATCAAAATTTCGTATGGTAATACCAGAGGATATTGCCGGGCATTAGGCTGTAAAAGTTGAAGTGTAAAATTTTGCAGATAACATAGGCTAGATATCGATGGAGGAATGTCTACTAAAAACGATGAGGAAATCTCTTCTCCTAGATAATGCTGCAAGCCAGGACAAAGACTCAAAGCTAGGTATCTCAAGTGAATTAAATCTAGAATCGAACTGGGAAAAGCAGAAAATTCCATTAAAGAAAGATCTAGTACTCTTACTAGCTTGAAGTGCAACAACTTTGGCATGAACCTTTTCACTCTGTAACAGATAATAGAACGAACCGCATTTTCAGGATACCTTGCCAGTATTTTATCAGTATGAGGCTCATACCCGATCACTTGGATACTGATCCGACCTCGACTCTTAGAGGAAAAATCCATAGATTGCACACATGGATTTTGATGCTTTTTTCCCCTCTTAACATTCACAATGTTCATGTTTCGAGCTTCTCTCAAGCAGAGTTCACGGGTCACATCATGCATTCCACAAATCTCAATTTTTCCATCAAAACTCAAATTGCGGATGGAAATTAAACTTCTATCGATAAGTTCTTTTAGACATTTTTCTGCCACTTCTTCTATGCTTTTCCTCTCTTCTACCTTCAAAAATCCCTCTGCCGCCCATAATTCCACAATTTTATTGACTAGAATCAGTTCATCCTCTTGGAAGATTGCAAAATATAGAAAGCACGGTTTTAGGTGATGAGGCAAGTAATTGTAACTTAATGCAACCACCCTCATGCATTGGACATTAACCTCTGTGTTTACCGTGGAACTTATATTCGTTGCAATACTTTTCCACTCATCCAATGATTTACCAATTTTGGAGAGAAGTCCAGCAATCAAAACAAGCGCTAGAGGTAATCCTCCACAATTTAGTGCAATTGTTTTGCCAAGTTGTTCAAATTCAGGGGAAAAACAGTCTTTCACAAAGACCTTTTCGTACAACAAACTCCAACTTTCATCAAAATTCATGAGGCGCATATGATAAGGAGTCTTACCTGAGCTAGCACATTCAGCCACCTCCAGATTCCTAGTGGTCACGAGTATTCGACTCCCATTGTTACAGTCTGGGAAACATCGTTTTATACCATCCCATGCTTCTCTAGTCCATATGTCATCAATGACTACCAAGTACCTCCCGCATTTTAGAAGCTTTTGTAGTTGGTCAGCTAGTTGATCATCGTCTTGCTGCTCATGAAATTCATTGGTCTTCCCACTTATAGAAGAAAGAAGGCCTAGAAGCACATTTCTCGCACAATACTCTTGTGAAACAGTTGCTTTTGCACGGATGTCAAAGCGAGTTGTAGGATGACTATAGATTTTGTTAGCCAAAGTTGTCTTGCCGATGCCCCCCATCCCGACAATTGAGACAACTTCTAGTTTCGTTGCTCCTCCAGCAAGTTGATCCCACATCATCTCGAATTCATTTTTAAGGCCAACCATCTTATCCTCGGGCTCTAAGCCATGTCGTGACGGACTGACAAGAGACAAATTTTGTGCTTTAAGATCTTGGATGTTCTTGAGCTTGTTTTGAATTGCCATCCACTTCTTCATCGTTGAATCAATGCATCCTACTACTTCTTTTACGAGGGAATAAAGATTCACAAAAGCTCTTCTTTGTTTTTGTTCATTTTCGGGCAAAACAATATTTCTTGATTCCAAGTCAACCTTAGATTCTGCTTCGTCTGCTAGCTCCGCGATTTGCGCTTCCAAGCTTGTTAATGCCTCATGATCGCCTGTTACATTGCAGGATTTCTCCATAATAGATCTCAAGGATTCAAGCTTTTCATAGAACAATTGCAGCACAAGTCCAGTCGATTCCATTGATTGTTGTATGGTGGTCATAAGAGAAGTAATAGCAGCATAAGCCATGTCTCTCTTTCTCTCTCTCGTATGTATAAAGAACACAGAACCCCTCAAAAAGAGCAAGGTCTCTCTCTTATTTCTTGAATGGGTAGAGCATACTCTGGTGAAAAAGGTGGTTTTTGATAAGAATTAAGTTTGCTTAGAGATTCTAGTTTATGAACAAAAAAATGAGCTGTAAGCCTTTCATTGGTTGACTGAAAATTTCTGTAGTTAAAAGATGAAGCAGAATAAAGGAAAAAATACATGAATAATTAATAAGTGAATACTTGACTAAGCTGTAGCGCCATTCCAACTGGAAAATTTGAGCTCAATGTAAGGAATGAGAATAGCCGACCCCAACTTATTTGAGAATGAGCGTAGTAGTAGTTGTTGCTGTTGTTGTATTGTATGTGCTATAGTGTGCAAATTAGCAGTTCCAATATCCATGAATTTTTGCCTTGTTTGTTATAAAATTTTGGTAGGTTAGAATTGGAATTATGTTTAGTCTTTTCTGTATATTGGTAGGTTTAGTTTTAAAAGGGCACCGTATAATAAGTGATGCTAGCCATAAAACCAAAATATACACAAAAGATCAAGTGGAACTAATCCTAAACAAATACACATTGATAGATTACTCTTAACTACTTTCAATAAAGAAGAGAAGTAAATTGCAGACCCTTTTAGCAAAGATAGTTAAGGCCATCTTCTTTGACTACTTCTCATTTACCATGTTGGCTTCTCTCTCCTAAATTTTTGTATATAACATATAAAATATATATTTAAAAAAAAGTAAAAATTTTTGACTATTATTTTGAGAGCGACTATAGAATATCATTTTTCTTTAATAAATTGAGAGAATACATGCTTATGACATCCACAATCATACAAAAGATTCTTCCTTGTTTATGCACAAACTCTCCCTAAAATATTTTATTAATATAATATTAGATTAAAGAATATTTTAAGTGAATTTTATATTTAACTTTTTAAATAAAGACAAGTTGTATATAAACGCATAATTATTTATTATTTAGATTTTAATACACATCTTAATATTTATACGTGTATATCGATTTAAATATTTTAATTATAATAAAAATAAATGAGGCCTAATCATATCAGTCGACTTAATTGAGGACAAGGTGGTTATACTCTTGGTGAAAAAATCAAGCGCCATGTTAATGATTTATTATTACCATAATTCCGCGTAAAAAAATAAGGATAATACAAGAATCAACTGCTCACTTTGAGAAGCAGTCAAAGAAGATGGCTTTAATTTTGTTTTGTTTAATGTTTTTTGTTTGCCGGCAACTTGTCTCAAGGGAATGTTGGTACTTGGCTATTTGATTTATATGTGAAAAAGAAAATGCTCATTTCGTTTCAATTTATACGAAAATATTTGAATTTCGAGAGTTAAAGTGAGTAGTTCTTTGATCAAAATTTAAATATTTTAATTATTGATTATTACAACGTATAATACTTTTTACGTAATTTTATAAATTTTATTTCAAAAGATTTAAAGATATTATTTGAATATACGGTCAAAATTAATAAGTTTGGATCTCGAAGAGAAAAAAGTGTCACATAAACTGATATAATAAGTACTACCTCTGTTCTAATTTAGATGACACGTTTCACTTATAGAGAGTCAATTTAATTAAACGTTGAAACTAAATCAAATTAGTTCAATTTAATATTTTAAATTAAAATTTAAATATACAAAAACTACACAGAAAAATACTATAAGTTACAAGTTTTCTGTTGTTGATAACAAAATGTGCCAAGAGGTTTTTAAAATTGAGAAATTTCCAACTTGTGGAAATTAGAAAAAGAGGTTCTGCCTTTTTCTTTATGCACAAACTCCCAATAGCATCACATACACATTGAGAGATATTCTGCTTCTTCTCTGTGCAGAAACATTCCTAGTTTATCCTTATGGCTTATGCTGCTATTACTTCCCTTATGAGCACCATACGACAATCAATGCAACTTACTGGACTTAACCTGCAATCGTTCTATGAAAAGCTTGAATCCTTGAGATCTATTATGGAGAAACCCTGTAATATAACAGAGGATGTTCAAGCACTGACAAGCTTGGAAGCTGAAATCGTAGAGGTAGTATTCCGCACAGAAGATAAGGTTGACTCGAGATCAATAAAAGTTCTTTCTTTATGGAGCAACGCTTTCTGGAAACTCTGTTGTTGCTTGGAACAAGCGGTAGAACGCATTGATTCTATCATGAAGCAGTGGATGGCAATACGGGACTGGTACACTAAAATCAATGGTTTGAAGGCACAAAAGTTTTCTCTAGCCAGTATACCCGAGCGTGCTGTAGAGCCCGAGAATATTATGGTTGGCCATAAAAGTGAGTTCGAGATGATGCAGGATCAACTTGCCAGAGGATCACGTGAACTAGAAACTGTCTCCATTACAGGGATGGGTGGCATCGGCAAGACAACTTTAGCCAACAAGCTTTATGCTGATCCATTCATTATGTCTCACTTTGACATTCGTGCAAAAGTTACTGTTTCACAAGAGTATTGTGTGAGAAATGTATTACTAGGCCTTCTTTCTTCTATAAGTGGAAGGACTAATTTTGAGCAAGATGATGGCCAACTAGCAGACCAACTGCAAAAGCTTCTAAAAGGCAGGAGATACTTGATCGTCATTGATGACATATGGACTACAGAAGCTTGGGATGATATAAAATTATGTTTCCTGGACTACACCAATGGAAGCCGAATACTCTTGACCACTCGGAACGTGGAACTAGCTAAATATGCTAGCTCAGGTAATCCTCCTCATCAAATGCGCCTTTTAGATTTTAATGAAAGTTGGGATTTATTGTACAGAAAGGTCGTTGAGAAAGATTGTTTCTCTCCTGAATTTGAAAAAATTGGAAAAGAAATTGCATTAAAATGCGGAGGATTACCTCTAGCAATTACTGTGACTGCTGGACTTCTCTCCAAAATTGGTAAGGCATTGGATGAGTGGCAAAGTGTTGCCGAGAAAGTAAGTTCAATGGTAAGCAATGATGTTGACGTCCAATGCATGAGAGTGCTTGCTTTGAGTTACCATCATTTGCCACATCACCTAAAATCATGTTTTCTGTATTTTGCAATCTTCCCGGAGGATGCTCAGATTCATGTCAATAAACTCTTCGATCTATGGGCAGCGGAGGGATTTTTGAAGGTAGAAGAGATGAAAAGCATAGAAGAAGTGGCAGAAAAATATCTAAAAGATCTAATAGATAGAAGTCTAATTTCCATCCACAATTTGACAGGTGATGGACGTATCAAGTGTTGTACAATACATGATGTGATCCGTGAACTCTGCTTGAAGGAAGCTCGAAACATGAATATTGTGAATTTTTCCTCAAATAGTACTCAATTGAACTACTGTATTATTGTGAAAAAATTGGCTAGATCATGTCCTAATAATGAGGCTCGTTCTATTTTCTTTTTCAATTGGAAGTCAGGGTTCATGTCAGCGTTGTTGCCTTTCAAGCTAGTAAGAGTACTAGATCTTGATTTAATGGACTTTATTGTTTTTCCCAGTGGGATACTTTATCTAATTCACTTGAGATACCTTGCTTTGCGTCTTTATCCTTCCTCATCAATAGACATTCCTCCTTCCATATCTAGACTATGTTATTTGGAAACTTTTATTCTTCGTCGGCCATCTTACGTGGGCCCACCACATCCTCTGATATTACCATCAGAAATTTTGACTATGCCACAACTGAGGCACCTCCGTTTGGGCTGGAATTACTTGCATTATCATGAGCTTACAGAGAACAGTTTGGGTCTGAAAAAATTGCGATGTCTCTCACATTGGAATCCTTGGTATTGTACTGGATCTTTCTTCAGGCTATTTCCCAATTTAAAGCAGTTGGGAATATGGGGTGTTGAAGAAGACTTTCGTAGTCGCAAGGACCTCTATGATTTTCGCTGCTTAGATCAACTCGAGGAATTGGAATTTTATATGTCTCCTCTAAATTATCATGCTTGCTTTCTAGAAAGCATTACACCTTCAGGTGCTACTCCACAAGATCCTCTCAGGTTTCTGAAAAAGCGAGGTCCAACTCGTACACATGCTCTTCCACCTGCTCCAGATGCTGTTCCACCTTTGCTCCTACCTCCTCCGGATGCTTTTCCACAAAATCTGAAGACATTAACTCTTCGTGGGACTTATTTGCGGTGGAAGGATTTGAGCATTGTTGGTAAATTGCCCAAACTCGAGGTTCTTAAATTAATAGCCTATGCCTGTAAAGGCAAAGAGTGGGAAGTAGCGGACCACGGTTTTCCTCGCTTGAAGTTCTTGTACCTGAGAGCCCTGGATTTTGAGTACTGGAGAGCTAGTTGTCATCACTTTCCCTGCCTTGAACGACTAGTTATTGAACATTGTCAGTGTTTGGATTCAATCCCTCAAGATTTTGCAGATATAACCACACTTGCCCATATTGGTGTAAGCGGGTGTGCAGAATCTGTTGAGAATTCTGCCAAGCAAATTCAACAGGACATGCAGGACAACTATGGCAGTTCCTCCCTTGTGGTCCATATAGTAAGACATCTTCTTTCTTAAATTTAATTCTTATATCATCCATTTATTAGGATTACTCATTTTGATAAGAGAAAAGTTTGGTTATGAAAAAGGATCGAGATAATCAGGTGTTATGAGGAAGTTAGTTAAGCAAATCCTAAACGACGATAAATCAAACAACAAAAAATAAATATACCAAAAGAGATACAAATATATTTAACGTGGTTCGATTCCTTCTAAAAGAAGGAAAACCTAATCATGGTAAATATGTTGCCTTGTCTTTCAAGAGATAGGAAAATCAAATAAAGTAAGAAAACCGGGACAAAGATGTAATTCTCATATCTTTCTTTAGACTGCTTCGCAATCCAAAGAAGTTGCAAGTATGTGGTATTGAAATAAGGGGTATCCTTCTACTTAAAATGTCAATGGTACAATTGCTTTGATCTTTCTCAATATTAATAAAATTAAAATCAATCACGATTATACTTCCTAAATTTGGCCATCAACAATATCTCTTTTGTGCTTTAAAGATAAGAACTACTCAAGAAGATATAATGTCATGGGAAAAAATGTGATCACAAATATGAATCTGATCTTTATTTGAGCCACTAAGTTAAATTATACCTTTTCCCTATTATACAATCATTTCTTGGATAGATAAAAAATAGTTTTTTGTAATCCAAACTACACATTTCCAAAGTAAAGTGTTAAGTTTTTTTTAAAAAAATTTGCTTCCTGTGAAATTGTTCCAACAGTAAAAATCTGCTACAACATATAACTCTTTATAGCAAGCTGAATACAATAACCTTGACAATAGAACAATAACCTTTCTTTAATAAGCCAAACTGTATTGATATTGTAAACATTCTTTACGCTGTCGTTGTATATATTCAAATCCGTCCATTAATGTGTAAGTTCATATACCTACATGCTCCAATTCAGAGATACGTAAACTTTGTATACATGTATGGCAATGCTTGTTATAATTTTCTATTGTTCCTTAATTTGGGGATATGATTTATTATTATTCTTTATGTGTCTCGGATAAAGCAAGTCATGACCTAAAGGTGTTTCAAAGAGTAACTAGTTCTTTGAAAGAAATATGAATTCAAAAGTCAAATTTTTGAGTGGCCATCTCAAACATGTGATATTGGAACTAATCCTAAACAAATACACATTGATAGATAGTCAAGGCCATCTTCTTTGACTACTTCTCATTTACCATGTTGGCTTCTCTCTCCTAAATTTCCGGTAAAATTCCTTGCGCTTAATTGTGATTACTTAATTCATTTTATTAATATATTAGGCATCATTAATTAAGAAAATTAGCTTAGTAGGAATTTTTATGGACAGCAACTTGTCTTTTGACAAGTTATTAAAAAAGAGAAGAGAAATCCTTTTTATCTTTTCGTTGCTTATTTGATAGTCAATTATTTCTTTAACTTTTTCTTTTAATTTTTTGATATGATGATATTTTTCTCTTTGCTAAAATCTAATGTTATGAACTTAACTATACAAAAAACTAAACATATAAAATAGCCCGGTACAAAAGACATCCCATATAATATAATTTTAAAAAAAAAGACTAAACCTAAAAAAGCGTACACATCAACAGCTTGATCTTAACAACCTTCACTAAAGAAGTCCCTTTCGGCAAAGAAAATGGGCTTCATGATTAAATAAAGAAATAAAAGAAAGACCCTTTGCTTTTGCTGTTTTCAATAAATGAGTTTTTTTCACTTTCAGCCCAGCGCCAGAAACTATTTATATTTGGTAGTCGAAAAATTATATAAATTTTATATAATTTATGTATATAACATACAAAAAAAAAAATATATATATATATATATAAATTCAGCTATTATTTTGAGAGCAGCAACCCTAGAACCAGGAGGAAGAGAAGTATCTGCATCCCCCAGAAAAGTAGGTGGTTCCTCATATGGCTCAATGTTTTCCCCAGTTTGGTCTTCGACATCATCGCCTTCCGATCCCTCTTCAATTTCCTAAAATTCAGAACAAAAATCAGAAGAACTTGGAGCATCAGACTGCACCGGGAATCCAATTTTTGTGGCTAAGTCAAGCTCTTGGTCCTTAGAATTTCGGCATCAACGTCAATGATTCCAACTTAGGCCTCTTCCAAGGTTCTTCTCCTCATCTTATATATGGAATAAGTTTTTTCAATAATGAGGGAAGCCGCTCGATGCTTAAGTTCTTCTTTGAGTTGAGTAACCTCAGCAAAAAGGTTCTCCCCGGCAGATCTACCAGATTTGAGGCTAACATCGAGCTCGCGGATAGTTGAACTAAAGAGCCTATTATGCTCGATAGTTTTCCTGTACTTCTCTTCTAGCTGGGCATGTTTCGCTCTCACAACAGCAACCTCTTCACCTTTGGAGTTCAAGGCTGCTTCCAAATTAATCATTCTTTCAGCGGAGGCTGCCTCACGATTGGTTGCAGCAAGAACGACTTTCTGGACTTCAGCCCATCTGGCCTTGGCTTCTTCAAATCTAACCCTTTTCTTGGCTAAGGTTTATCACTTCTGCTCGCTTTGCTGCAAACGAGCCTCCATAATAACGGCCTCAATAGCTTTGGTTTTCAATTCCGAGAGACAGAGAAAAGTTTGGTCCTATTTCACCAAAAGTTGATCCCATTCATAAGTAGATTCTTCCTTCTCACAAATCAACCTTTGAAGGACCTCAAAAGCAAGAAAGTCGGCGTATAAGACAAGAAAAAATATAACTTAGAATACATTCATACTAAATTAAAAGGAGCAATGAAGAACGGAAAGAACGTACTGTTGCGGCGTTGTGCATGACATTGTTCAACAAGAACTCTCCCGAGAGTACCTGAATCTTTTCCCAGTCCTTTTCTGATGCCAAAGGCTGCAAATAATTAGCAAGCTCCACCGGCCGGGATAGCAAGTTACATCCGGTAGGGACCGAAAGAAAACGTTCCTCCTCCTTTGTGGATCTTCAGAAGGGGCAACATAATTTTGGCCCAAATTCCCATGAGCTGGGGACTGTGGAAGAGGAACACCTTCTTCATGGTCAGGTGCGGCCGATGGAGGTGATGTAGCAACTACTGGAGGAAGAGTGGATGAAGATGAAAATGATGTAACAGTTGTTGGTGTTGGTGAAGGTGGAGATGAAGCTGATGGAGTTGAAGAATGAGAAGTAGTTGCATCAAATGCAGTGCCGGCTGTTGAATTCACTCCAACCAAAGACGACAAGGATCCGGTACTCAGCCCCGTAGCACCGGTTACAAAAATTGGGGCCCCAAAATGGGAGTTGGCATTTTCTACCAAATCAGATTCTCCCCAAAGTGTCGAGACATCGTCTTCAGTTGGTGCAATTATCTCAACAGGTCAAGCATCCTGTTGAGATGATGAGGATCGTCGCTTTCTATGTAAAGAAGCTTCCTCATCATCAGCTTCTTTATCATCATCGATCATCATAGTGCCTATGACCAGCCCGAAGGGAGGACCAGTTATCATCGCTACTGGAGATGACTGGGGAGCATCAATCTTTGCCCTCTTATTCTTTTTTTCAGCCATGGAGGAACATCTTCTCTTTATTTTTTTATCCTCTGGCCGGGGGACTCCGTAAGGAGTGTTTGCATCCAAAACAGATCCGAAGATACCCATTCAAGTAAGTACTTCCTAAAGCAGCCTCGATGCGTCAGAAGGATCGGCCAAAATGTCCTCATCGGGGATAGGAATAGAGCCCGCAGGTAGACCTAATTTTGCAAACAAACGGAAAGGTTCAATCAAGTTCTTCATATACAGAAAATCGAAATAAGGTAAATTAAAATTACCATGATTTTTACCCTTTTACCCGTATTTAAGGGCCAGTTCTCTCCACAAATGAGTTTCGGGCCTCGTAACGTCCAAAATCTTTTGAACCCACTGGTCCAAACCTGCTACCATCGCTGTGATCCATCAAGTTGCTGAAACATGCGAAGGGTGAAGAGTTGATACGACCACAAAGGAATGTCTAGTAAAAAGAACTACAAAACAAACAATTTATGAATGCAGTTCCAAGCGGCCGGAATGGATAAAGCCGTTGTCGGAATGATGTCATTGGCGGCAACTACAACGAACCGTTCCGTCCACCCACGGTCGTTGTCATCATTCATGCTAGACAGCAAAGGCCACACTCGCAGAGGTTTATCATTCCCCCGTAAAAGATTTTGGGGGAATAAAGATTCATCATATGAACTAAGGTTAGCTCCTCTCCTGTTTCCTAGCATCAAAGACAGGCGACCGTCCTCCACACTGAAGGACTTACCTGTGCCAAACACACTTGGTAGCGAAGGCAAAACTCTACATTCACGGATTCAAACTCTCCACTCAAAGAAAACGCAACCAAATAAAGGGATACGTGTAAAAACATGTAAAACCTTCCTTGGGAAGGGTCACTCACTCTGATAGATCAGGAGCGATGATATCCAACTTATGGCAGCGATAGTCTTCCTTCACAGCAGGGATACTAGAAGAGAGAACGGAAAACGGATACTTACTAACAGAGCATGTACAAGGGTTAGCAGTAGGGAATTTATATTCAATGTCCTTTGTGGTACGGAGCTTTCTTGGGATGATAGAACCCACCGTTACCTCAGTTTTGTTCTTGTTCTTTGTAGAACCAGCACGCTTGGAGGAAGAAACCATTAAAAAAAAGAAGTTGTGTTTGAAGAGAACTACAGAAAGAATAGAAAACAAAGATGTAAATCAGGAGTTCGAGAAATTATGAAATGCAAAGGAAAAGAATGTGGCATATAAGAAAAATTTTGGCGGCTAAATTCATGGCCATGATTACCTCGATAATTGGCAAAAATTATGTTGAATCATGGAATGACACGTGTTCGGGGCATTAAATGCGGAGAGACATACATTTAATCAACTATCAGTAACCTTCAGAAGGAGTTATAGTAATTCCCGCCAAAAAGGTATTTCTACCAACTTTCCAGTAACACAAAGTTATGTCACCGGAAAGCATAGGGACTATCTGTATAGGGTAAAATATGATATGACACGTGGTCATTTAAAGGAAGGACGCATAGAACCCAAGAATGGAATGACCAAAAACCGAGCACAGCCATTCCGCTTGCCACCTGAAAGGATAATGTTCATAAAGGTGTGTTAAATACTCTATGCCCAGTAGCATTTAATAGGGAAATGCTACTGGGCAACTTATCCAGATTTGCATACATGTTCCGATATGACTTCACGCGTAATTCTGACGACAAAAAATGACTTTGTTGATGAAATGAATGGGTTGCTCATAGCTCAATTTCCTGGAGATGCTAGAACATATGTTGCATTTGATGAAACCACTGAAGCGAATGATCAAAGTCAATATGAGGATTTTTTGGATACACTACGTCCCCCTGGTTTATCTCTGTGATGACTCACTTTATTGCCCCGAATTCATTTCATTATTTATATTATGTGAAATTAAGTAGAGTAAAATGTACTCGAAGTGAATTGAAAAGAAATGAGACACATGGTCTCATTTATGAAAGTCTAAGTCGCAAAAGTCAACCGTGGATTGACTTATGAGTTAGAGGGTTCGGATTTCAATTCCAACGACTCGACTAGCTTCGGGAGAGAATATATGACTTAGACGAGTGACACCGGAACATATTTGATAGACCTCGAATAACACTAAATTTGAATCGAGGAAGTTCGAGTTTTCGGTCGATAGGTCGAATTTTGATCCGTAAGTCGGAATGAAATTCCGAAAGTTGCTGTAGGTTCCTTATGTGATTTTGGACTTGCGTGAAAATTTTCAGACCATTCAGACACCGTTTGGTCGGGTTCGGATCGAAGGATCGAATTGAGGATCCTTGAAGTTCATAGAATTGGTTTCAATACAAATTTAATAAATCGATGTTCATCTTAGTGTTCCAAGGATTGGAACAAGTTTGAATGAGGTTATATAACATGTGTGCATGTTCGGATATAGTCCCGGGGGTCTCGGGTGAATTTTGAATGGTTAACGGGACTTAATTCGTCGCTTTATAAAGCGTTAACTTCATACTTTCTGGTGTAATGGATATTATAATTAGTAAATGACCTCCAAATTCAATTTAGTTTGAAGAATTAGCTC
>MCJB01000929.1:11378-21900 GCA_002018475.1 Nicotiana obtusifolia | reverse complement strand
ACATGCACACATGTTCTATAACCTCATTCAAACTTGTTCCAATCTTTGGAACACTAAGATGAACATCGATTTATAGAATTTGCATTGAAAGCAATTCGATGAACTCTAAGGATCCTCAATTCGATCCTTCGATCCGAACTCGATCAAACGAAGTCCGAATGGTCTGAAAATTTGCACGCAAGTCCAAAATTACATAAGGAACCTACAGCAACTTTCGGAATTTCATTCCGACTTCCGGATCAAAATTCGACCTTTCAACCGGTATTCCGAACTTCCTCGATTCAATTCTCACGCTGTTCGAGGTCTATTAAATTTATTCCGGTCACTCGTCTAAGTCATATATACTATCCCGAAGCTAGTCGAGTCGTCGGAATTCAAATCCGAGCCTCCTAACTCAAAAGTCAATTTCGGGTTGACTTTTGTGACTTAGACTTTCGCAAACGAGACCATATGGCTCATTTCTTTCCAATTTTCTTCGAGTACATTTTCTCAACTTAATTTCAATTAATATAATTAAGGAAATAAATTGGGGCGTAAAACGAGTCATTACATTACTACATAGTCAGATTTTCCCCAGTCAAATTGTCTTTGTCCTCGACTTTCAATTTCTTCTCAGGAGGCGACCCCTTTTCTGTACAAGAGTGCGACGAGGTCCCAGCCATAGAATTTTCACCCTTCACCGCACTCTGACATAATATTAACCCTAAACCGGCGATATTTCAGTTAAAGTAGCTTCTTCTTTTTTTCAGTAGTTAAAAGATCCGCTAAAGTAGCTTTTTCTTTTTCCAGTACTTAAAAGATTGTGACAATTGTAGGCTTCAATGGAAAATATTTTAAGAGAACTAATTGTAAAAGAAAAAAGATTAAGTGGCTACTTCATCCCATTTCCTCGTTTAAAAGCTAGTTTGATAAAGTGTTTAGTAAATATTTAAAATATTTTTAAGTCAAAACAAATCAAAAGTCAGCTTAAAAGCTCTTTAAGTTTTACAAGATATATTTCTACTTTTTTATCCCCATCATTTACTTATAATCCCCACAATACTTCCACCGCAATAATTTTTAATATTATGGTACACACATTATACGTGTACCCTATATTAATAAGTGTAAATTTTTTTTAAAATTGCATAAATGTTAAACATATATAGTGGAGTTAAAAATAAATATAAAAGAAACAAGTACAAGTTTCTGCAAATAAAGAATTGTTGATCCTATTTAGTTAAATGGACAAAAATCTCTAGTGTCACTCTAATACAGGTATTTGCTTTGTCATAAAACCAAAAAACCATATTTATTTATTGTCCTTGTTACTTAATTGCTGTAAAATTTTATTGTACGCTTTAGTTGTGTGAAAGCAATTAGGAGAATGTTGCACCCATAAATTTCAAATGATTTTTCGATAAAAAGATTATTTGTTTTTGTCTTGCTATATTTTTGGAAGGAACTATTGTTATGTTACCTAGTTCATTTTATGAATGATTTATATAAGAAAAAATCTTAGATTTAAAAATCCTACTCGCTCTGTCTTAACTTATGCGTCATACTTTCTTTTCTAGTCTGTCCCAAAAAGAATATCATACTTCTTTATTTAGAAATAATTTTAAACATTTAACTTACTCTTAATAAGATTATTTGTAGCTGCATAAATATCGTTTTAGACCTCAAGCCTTAAAAGTCTTTTTTTTTTCCTTAAACTTTATGCTCAATTAAATACTTGGATAACTTGGGTCAGGGGGAGTAAATATTAAGGTTTTCTACATAGTGAAATAAGAAAATATTTAATAAGCAAAAATTTAGTTGATTTTAAAGTCCTAAAATAAAAGAAATAAATTTTAATTTTGTCCAAGGTGAAATATATGTTTAAAGAATAAAAATGAGCAACATTTCGTGTTGAATTTTCGTTAAAAATAAATTTTACACTAGATAAAATTGTATGAATGTCTTAAAAAGAAACATGTAAGGTGTTATAGTTATGTTAATTGATTTTGAAATTTTAAATATTAGGACTTCTTACATTAGTCAAATAAAAACTTTTTTAAAAGAAATATGTGAGAAGTTATACTTAGAACTACCTGTAATTTCTTATAAATTACAATACAATTTATTGCAATTTTAATATATAAATTGATGTATTTATCTATGTTTCACTTATCGAATATTATAATAGGAATTGTGGTTTAATATAGATATACGTTACAATATGTAAATAAAAACTTAAAGTACATTGTAGTATTTATTAACTATAAATTATTATTATTATTATTATTATTATTATTATTATTATTATTATTATTATTATTATTATTTGCAAATGTAGGCATATCGTTTGTAAACTTACAGACAGATATCTTCTTACTCGTCCTAATTTGCCTATAAGTTTGGTTTACATTATATAGTCAACTTTAATTTTTAAAGACTTAGAAATAGATCTAAATTTTTATTTGGTAAATATCTAATAAATGTGTATATATACTTTAATCTATCTATATCTATATCTATCTATCTATCTATCTATCTATCTATCTATCTATCTATCTATCTATCTATATTTATTTATTATAAAAGTACGAATATTAAAATGCTAAATATTAAACGACTAAAATATCCTTAAATTATCGATCGACTTTTCTACCTTTGAAAAGTGAATTAAGTTACATTCTATGTTGGATAAAATTGTAATCTCCATTAAGTTTAATACTAAATCAACTAATATTTAAGATTTTCAAGTTGGCTAAGAATTCGTCACTTTCAGTCTCCTAGCAAAACTTTGTCTTTGAGTTTCAATAATAAATACTTAACCTACTTTAGAAAAACTATTAGCATTTATTTTCCGTTCTTCAACCAAATCTTCTCTTTTTCTGTTATTTATGTGCTTTATATATGTACTTCAAGATTAATTGTTTAAAATAAAGTTTAAAAAAATTATAAGGTCAAGAAGTAGATTAGCATGCCCCATCAAGATTTATATATTAAATATTTCAGTTCTATCTTTTGTTCGTGTAATTTTATTATCTATATATCATGCCAACATGCAAGTCTATCATTTAATTGGGAAAAAAATTTCTTATTAGACGGTAAAAGTCATTTCTTGATTTGTTGTTGCTATCCGTTATTTTTTTTCCTTTTTCTGGTCGCATTTGGTTTCTATTTGATAGAGGCAAGAACATTTTCCGGCCAAGTCCCATTAATTGATCATAACGATATCGTGGAAATGCTGCACTTTCGACACAGCATTCATCCAGACAAACTTATTGGCTTTTCAAGTAGAGAAATGTGGAAAAAAAATTCTAGGAGGGTAATCATTGAATGAAAAAATGTGTAACGTGTATATAATATTAACTTCTCGCAGCTGCTACGCCCTTGCGTCTTGCCCCTTATTTCACACTCAAGGAAAGTCTTGATCGACATGAGAAAGGTGCGCTCAAGCGCCCTTCATCTTGTCTAAGATGCTCCATTGTGTCATGAACTGCATTGGCAATTGCCTTAGTCATTTTCTTATATAGTGTAGTCCCCATAGAAAGGGCCTCGATCTAGTGAGATTTTAAGGTTTGTGACTCTTTGATCTATCGGTTGACTCTGTCTTTTTAACATCCTTGATCTTGATTTATTTCCAGGATACGATCGAAATATTTGGATGTAGATGTACGTATAGTCATAGTTGTAAAAGGTTACGCAAGTTTCAGTGGAAAAAAAAAAGGAGCTCATACTATTCTCACGCATAATAGAAAGATGTGATAGTATGATAATTCACCTGTGTGTAATGTACAAATCTGATCACAGGAATTATCTATAGGAAAAAATTTAAAATTAACCCTTAAATGTCGTTGCAAAGTCATATTACCCACGGAATTGATTATTATATTTTGTATATATATCTTATGCTAATAATTATTTAAAAAAAAGAACATATGCAGTTGAAAGTTTATTATTTTAAGTATGTGTTTAATAGAAAATGTCGTAAGACAGTCGTGCAAAGTACGAACATAAAGACTAGTTATTATAAAAACATGAATACAATGTTGATGAACTAAAATAATCTTAAAATATTCTTAGACAAAAGCTCACTAGGAAAGGATATAACTGGAAATAGTACATGTTGGTAGGACGAATTGCACAAGAATAGGTTTCTAACCCTATTTCTTATCGGGGACAACAACGAGTAGTATGAAGAAATTCAAATCTGTTTTTTAAGCTCCTAAAGAGAGTCCTTACGTATATATAACTTATATATTTAACCCAACAATTTTAAGATGTGCACCTTAAGCAAATAAACAGTTCCTTCACCTTCAAATTGTCTATATACATGATGGCTGATCGATTGGCTGCGAGTTTGTTTCCCAAAGCCAAAAATAAATGTTATGGAGCTACTTATACTGAACAGTCGTTCAAATTAAATTAAAAGAAATAGAAAATGAAAATAATAGGAGTTGTCAGGATCCGAAATTTCCATCTTCGGGACCGTGATGACGCCTAACATTTCGCTTGCTAGGCAAATCAATATTAGAATAATTTAAATCATTTTTAACAATTCACTTTAATTAAATAGTATAGAAACCAATAACCGCAATAATATCTGAATTTAAATGTGCAAACCAAAAATAATACGATGTCTAAATACTATTCCGGAGCTGGAGTCACAAGTGCACGAGCTTCTAGAATAATACAAACAAGGGTCTGAATAAAATATAGTTGTCTGAAAGAAAGCACACAACTAAGATAAAGTAGAAGGGGACTTCAGAGCTGCGAACGTCGTCCAGCTATACCTCAAGTCTCCTCTGATAGCTGAATCCGAGCGAATCTACAGTACGCAGATGGGACCAACTCCGGTATCTACACAAGAAGTACAGAGTGTAGTATGAGTACAATCGACCCCATATACTCTGTAAGTGTCGAACCTAACCTCGACAAAGTAGTGATGAGGCTAAGGCAGGTCGCTTACATTAAGCTGTATGCAACAACAACAACAACAACAACAACAACAACAACAACAACAACAACAACAACAACAACAATAATAATAATAATAATAATAATAATAACAGAAAAAGAAGTAAGACCGGTAAATCATATCAATAGTTGAAGTCAATTCAGCAGTCATACGCCTTCAATTAATTTCCGTTGCGGGGTGCAACCCGCTCCAACAATATAAACTTAAAATAAATCCGTTGCGGCATGCAACCAGCTCCAACAATATAATTTAACAATAAATCAGTTGCGACGTGCAACCCGCTCCAACAAAATAAACTTAAAATAAATCTGTTGTAGCGTGCAACCCGCTCTAACAATATAATTTAATAACTCTTAAATGTAAAAATACTCCAATTAATAACACATTCAACAGCAAACTATTAAGCAACAAGGTATACAATGATTATGATTTATTTAGGAAACAAGTAATGACAAATAGCAACTAATTATGAAAATTAGGGAGAAAATAGACTATTTAATATTTAATATGCTAATTGTCAAGTAGCAATTAAGACACATAAGTCAAATAAGCATGTAGCAATTATAGCATGAATTCAAGACATAATATTGGACAAGGAATATGAAAGAAATGATTATTATATTAATTAATTCATGATTTAAAATAATTTATAATTTTCAGATAAATATGTAAACAATCAATTTGACGACGTATAGGCACTCATCACCTCGCTTATACGTCGTTATACATGAAATTCACGCAACAAATAATTCAAGGTTCTATTCCCTCAAGTCAAGGTTAACTACGACACTTACCTTGCTTCGCTGTTCAAGTGATCACTCGACCATGGCTTTTCCTTTCGAATTATTCTCCAAACCAACCAAACCTAGCAATTTATTTACCAACAATTCAATTTGAGCTTTAGAAATTATTCACAATTCGAAAGAAACTTAATTTAAGTCATTTTCGAAAAAATCAACTAAAAGTCAACGTGGGTCTCACTTTTCGGAACCTGAAGAAAAATCACGGAATCCAAACACCCATTCCGATATGAGTTCAACCATACAAAAATTATCGAATTCTGACATCGGATTGCCTTTCAAATCTTCATTTTATATTTTTGGAAGATTTTACAAAAATATGATTTTCTTCAATTAAATTCACAGATTCATGATGTAAATGAGTATGGAATCATGAAATTTAATCAATATAGGATAAGGAACACTTACCCAGTTCAAATTTGTTAAAACCCCTCTCAAAATCGCCCAAACCGAGCTCCCCAACTCTATTTTTGTCAAAAATGGCCAAAAAAGCCCTTTTATAGAGTCTCAGCTGCCTGTGCCGCAGTTTTCAGAACCCCAACAATTCCTAGCGCTAGGGCTATTGCCCCACACTACCCTGGGCGCTGGCGGCGACGAAAAATCTTTCCTGACGCGGAAATGAGCATAACTCTCTTATGCGATGTCCGAATTCAACGATTCTTTTTGCTATGGCTCCGAAATGTCATTAAGGATCTAATGCTTCAAGAAAAATTGAATTTGAAGCTCATTTGCTTAATTTTATACCACTTATTTTGGAATAAACGACGTCGAAACATTCTAGAATATCCAAAATAAATTCCGGTAACCATCCGAAATCCACCCGAGGCCCTCGGGACCTCAACCAAATATATACCAACAAGTCCTAAAACATCATACGAACTTACTAGGGGTCTCAATCACGTCAAATAACGTCGAAATTACAATTCACACCTCAATCTGGACTTATGAGTTTCAAACTTTTTCACATTACAAAACCCGTGCCGAAACGTATTAAATGAATCCGGAATGATTTCAAATTTGGCGCACAAGTCACAAATAACATAACAGAGCTATTCCAACTCTCGAAATCTCAATCTGAGTCCGATATCAATAAATTTAAATTCACGGTCAAACTTTGGAAATCTTTAGCCTTTAGATTTCTAGTTTTCGTTAAAAATGGCGATAATTCGAGGTAGGGACCTCCGAATTTGATTTCGGGCATACGCCCAAGTCCTAAATCACGATACAGACCTACCGGAACTGTCAAAATACTGATCCGTATCCGTTTGCTCAAAACAACTCAAATGAGTTTTAAAGCTCCATTTCACATTTTAATCAATTTTTCACATAAAAACTTTCCGGAAAAATTTGCGGAATGCGCCTGCAAGTCGAGGGATGCTGAAGGGTGCTATTCAAGGTCTCAGAACACAAAAATAAATGTTTAAAATTAAAGATGACATATTAGGTCATCACATTTTCCATCTCTAAAACAAACGTTTATCCTCGAACGAAATTAGAAAATTACCTGAGCTGGTGAAAAGGTGTGGATATCTACTCTGCGTATCTGACTCGGACTCCCAGGAAGATATCACGATCCAAACTGGAGGGCCATGACTGGCACCAGGGCCATACTTGCCGAGCACCAACGCACATTTTATCTAACGTTTCTTTTTATCTATAAGGGCCGATGAGATCAGTATAAATGGTATACATGAATCTTAAACAACCAACAATAATAGATAATGGCATGAACATATATATCATGGGCCGTAAAGGCTGTCATGAGGCTAAGTATAAGGTACGAGCTGACAAGCTACCATGAGAGACTATACAACAAAAATTAGTCGACAAGGCAATCCAAACTATATATGAGTCGACACCTTTCTATGAGCCTATAAAGGAACATAACTGCTAAAACATTGCCGGAACAGGGCCCCGACATACCCATAACGTCTATAAAAAAAATACATACCAAGACCACGGCAAGTCCGGAGAAGGGATCTCGTCAATAACTGCTGAACTGGGCAGCCTACTATGGTAGGGGAGCTTCACCTACCTGTCTATCAGGACCGGCAGCATGACATGCAGCGTCCACAAATAAAAGGACGTCAGTACAAATAAAGTACTAAGTATGTAAGTGTGATGACCCAGCTAGTCGTCTCATGAGTTACCGCTCCGTTTTCCTCATTTCTATCTTATTATGCTTCGTTATCCATGTTTTATGTAATCACGTTGAATATTTTGCGTTCGGAGTTGGTAAGAAATGAGACATTTGGTCTCTTTTAAGAAGGTTTAAGTTGGAAAAGTCAACCGAATGTTGACTTATGAGTTAGAGGGCTCGGATGTGAGTTCTGATGATTCGGTTAGTTTTGGGAGGTGATTTATGACTTAGGAGTGTGATCGGAATTGGTTTTGGAGGTCCCGTGTAGAATTAGGCTTGAATTGGTGAAGTTAGAATTTTGGCGATTTCCGGTTGTTTGGCAAGATTTTGATCCGAGGGTCGGAATGGAATTTTGAAAGTTGTTGTAGCTTCGATATGTCATTTAGGATGTGTGTGCAAAATTTCAGGTCATTCGGACGTGGTTTGGTTGGGTTTAGATCAAAAGAGCGATTTAGAAGATTTTGAAATCCTTAGGCTTGAATCCGACGCGAATTGGTGTTGATAGGTTGTTCTGAGCGTTCCGAAGGTTGGAACAAGTTTGAATAATATTATGGGATATGTTGGCATATTTGGTTGAGCTTCCAGTGGCCTCGGGTGAGTTTTGGGTGGTTAAACGGACTATTTCATCGTTGGAAGGGAAATTTGCAGAAAAACCAGAGTCGAGAATGCGGTCGCATTTCTCAAATGCGGACCGCATATCTCACAATGGGATCGCAAACTCAAACAGATTTTTTGACAAAACTTAACGTTGAAAATGCGGTCAAAAATGCAATCGTATTTTTGACATGCGGACCGCAAACCATGCTTCGTGCTGAATTGCGGTGAAGGCTAGGGTTACCTTTGCAATAGTCGCGTCAAATATGCGGACCGCATATCTGTTATGCGACAGATATACGATCGCATTTTAAGCCTGACAGGGGCGTTTTTATCTCGATATTCGACCCTTTATAAATAAGAAACCAGTACCCATTAGCCATGCAAAACCCATTGTCGTTACCAACCAAGAGAACCAGCCCCAAAACACCCTAAATCACAGCAAAATCAGCCTTGAGAACATATCCAAAGGAGACTTTCTTGGACAAATTCTTGAAAGAGGGGACTTTGGCCATCCTAAACATAATTGGAGCTATAGAGCTCGGATAAGTATTCCTAACTCAATCTTGGTCAAATTACCCAAAACTATTGCCATTCTAGTGTGTAATTGGTGATTTAAGTTGGAAAATTTGTGGAAAATCCTCAAGTTTAGATTTAAAGAATTGGAGGTCGATCCGATGTCGGATTTCAATATTCATAGTATGGTTGAACTCGTGGGCGGATAAGAAACCCGTTGACGTGAAAATTTCTAAGCTTTGAGAAGTGGGCCCGGGGCTCGGGTTTTGCTAATTTCGGGATTTCTTGGTATTTTCGGTTGTTTTCGCTTGGGCTCTGTTCCCTCAACATATTGTGATGTATTTGTTCTGAATTTGGATACATTCGACGCACGTGGAGGCCAACTCAAAGGGCAAAGGCGTCGTGGGCTAGAGATTTAGTCGGTTTGAGGTGAGTAGTGATTGTAAATGATGTTCTGAGGGTTTGAAACCCCGGATTGCACATCGTAGTGCTATATTGAGGTGAGGCACGCGCTCGATGATGGCGTGGGGTCATTTACTACTGGGGATTGTGACTTGGTCCATCCCGATTGATAATTTTTTTTCTACGCAATTGATTGAAACTTACTTATTATCATCTTGGTTTGGGTTGATTAGCATATTTGGGCTTCGTGCCGATTATTTTAAACCCTACGGAGGTATTTATCACTGTTTCCTCACTGTTTTGATGCATTACTTGAACTCAGTCGTATTGATTACCACTGTTTTACAACTCAGCCACTTTTACTCAGTTTTGAGGTTTAAATGGTATTTTATATAATGTAAATGGGAACGGGTGGTACGCCTACCACAAAATGTGATGTAAGTGGGAGTGGGTGGCACGCCGCCACGAGATAAGACGTAAGTGGGAGCGGGTGGCACGCCGCCAGGAGATATGATGTAAGTGGGAGCGGGTGGCACGCCGCCACGAGATATGATATAGCGCTTGGGCCGTAAGGGGCCCCTCCCGGAGTCTGTACAACCCCAGTGAGCGCGGGTACCCATTGTAATGTGAAATATAGCCAGAGGGGCTGATATTGTGATTATGCCCGAGGGGCTGAGGTTGTACCATGTGATATTATGCCCGAGGGGCGTGTTTGTAAATGATACTGAGCCCGAGAGGCGTTGTTTTACTATATATTATTTACCAAAAAGGATATCATGTTTTTACCTGTTGAGAAGAGATTTGACTTGGATTTCTCCAAATTCTCTGTTGCGAACGATGTTTTATATGCATCATTATGGAATGCCTTGTGCTTTGTGTGTTTCTTACTTTCAGTCATTATTTATATGCATTACTCACTGAGTTGGAAGTACTCACATTACTGCCTGCACCATGTGTGCAAATTCAGGCGTTATTGGCTCCGCCCCGGAGTATTGATTTCTCCTGTCCAGGTGGTGATCCAGAGACTACGAGGTAGCTGTTGGCGTCTGCAGCCCCGTATCTCTATTATCTTGCTATTTCCACACTTATCGAACAATTGTGCCAAATATATATATATATATA
>MCJB01000928.1:967-15916 GCA_002018475.1 Nicotiana obtusifolia | reverse complement strand
GGGGGGGGGGGGGGGATGGGATCTACATCTTCAGAAATCTGTGAGATCTATTTCTAGACAAACTGTTCGTTATATTGTAGTTAAATCATTAACTGCATAGATAAACAATACAAAGCATGTGAAATCGGATTAAAAATAGCACTAGGAGTTCTAGCTGCCATTTCCTCTTCAATAGGTACAATATTACAAAACTTTCAATAGCACACCTTTCAATATATTAAGCATTATATGAAGTAGCGGACATGCATGAAAAAAAGGCAAAATGTGTAAATTAAATAGAACTTATCAAGTGAAGTACTTACCCCAAATCATTAAGTGCAAGCGCAACTGCACAAAAATTTGGAACACCACTTCTCATGACCTGTTAAAGTACATGTTATAGAAGGTCAACATCAACAAGAAAGTTGATAGGATGCCAAAGCAGAATGTAATCCAAGAACAGAGTGGAAATGCATCATAATACAAATTATAAAATTAATTCAAAATAATCCTATAAGCTGAAGTTTAGGCCTCAGCTGATAACTGGATACCATGAATATACTATACTCTTCCAAGTAGGTTTCCTTAGTTTAAGATACTGACGCAACTTAAATTTGTGTTTTACCAAGAACTTGTGCTCTTTCAACTACACATCCTTAGCTTATAGATAAGAAGGCCAAGTCCCAAACAGAAAACAAAGTAAAGCAGTGGCATAAGAAATTTAAAGGTGCACTTACATCGTAAGTGTCTACAAGGGCCAAAAAGCTTCCAGGAAAGGCGAGCCCATATGAGGTGAAAGCTGCTAACTCACTTTGGTTAGTCTCACTGAAAATTCCACCTAATATGCGTGACCCCTGAAGATAGCACAGTCATCATAACAATCACATCCAAGCTCAAAATGGAAGAGAAGAAGCATCAACCATCTTCATCAACTTAAATTTTGATGATTATTAAGATTTGAGAGTTGCTCAATTTTGATAGAGTATCAATTTCTTGCAACCTCTGATAGAGGAAGGGAAAACAGGAAAATAAGGGAGTACGTTTAACTATATTAGAAGTATTTAAATAAAGATCTGTTCAGGAACTAAGAAAATCCCAGATGATACTCAGAAGATTTTGTTTTGTTTTGTTTTTCAGCTTGATGATGGAAGTGCCAAGAGAAGTCTGCAGTAGATGAAATTGTTTCCATGTAGTCACTCAAATATAATAATATTTAGTGAGGTTTGTTATTAATTCTGACGTCTAACTAGTTTTGGGAGTAGATAAATCGAATGGGAATGGGAAGGATGAAGGGGCACGACCTAGAACAATCTGCTACCACTTATTGTACAGCTGCTTAAAATGGCATGTGGACTAAACTCATTCAACTTCAACAGTGAAATTTATCCAAAATGTTTCTTTCAAATGGGAATAACACATTGGGGATCACAAGTTAGCAATTAGCCACTTATCTACTCAATTGCTCCCCACTTCAAGCTACCACTTAGGTTAAGGTGCATTCACTTCACAAGATCAGAAAGACAACTTATTACCCTTACGCAACGGGCCTACACTGGTAAAGAGCGAAAAGCATTTACAGCCGGACAATCATCTGAATTGGATAAACCCCCGACACTTCTTAGATTAATCAAATTTTGAGTGATCATAGAAGATAAAAGCCTCAGAGTAAATTAAAATGCAAAGTAAAAATGGTGAAGCCAAAATAAAGGATACTTGATAGTAAGGAACACATGTCAAAGCGCAAAAGCAGAATTAAATTAAAATTTAGGACAAAATCTGATGACAGAAGATGTAAGTAAATAATAAGCCAACAGGGACAAAGCAGTTAAATTAAGTGGGTGAAGTAATACCTTTAATTTATTAAGCCACATCTTTACCAGACTAACAAAATCCTTACAAACACTAGAGCCATCATGATGTTTAAGTGATTTATCTGTGATCTCGTCTGGGCTCTGCATAATATCAGATTAAATTAAATAACAGATAACTTCGAGCCAGCGTGAGACATTGAGCATAAAATTATAAGTACTGAGAATCTAGAGACCACTATAATCTAGATAGTCTGTATTTTAGTTGTGTTTATCTTCATTATGAACAAGAAGAACCAGACATAACCAATCAATTGAAAGAACCAAACCTTGAAATTAGAAACCACGTATGTCAAAAACCTGGCTTCACTAGTCGACAGCTAACAACTCACTTTCCAAGAAGTGCTAAAGCCAGAAATGAAGATTGCTCTACCATATGGAGAACAAGAAGCACATACGTGGGAATTCTAATTCACATAAAGCAGATTTCACTTCAACTTATTGTAAAGATGCTCGAATATCTCATTGTCAAGCACTGATCCATGACTAAGATTATCAAGTGATGCAAGTATATGTCACTGTAATTATACTTGTTCTCCGAGAAATCTTTGTCTGGCAGCCCCTTCCAACAATCAAGCGCACTGTTACAGAGTTCACATCAAAATCAATTATACGCCAATCCCAAGCCTCTATGACATATTTCAAGAAAAAGAAATTTTAGCAACCAAAATCAATTTTTTCCCAATATCCAAATCAGGCTTATTCCTACGACTATCCCAGATGTGTTACAGAATAAATGGTATTTGTGCATCTAAATTAACTAGGAAGAATATAGATGACGACCTGCATCTACTGAAATAACAGTAACAGCGATGACAATAATAATAATAATAATAAATGAATAATAATAATAATAATAATAATAATAATAATAATAATAATAAATGAATAATAATAGATGTGGAATGAAGGCATACTGGCATTCATGGAAAAGGACAAACATGAAATTAAAAGATTTGATGTTCTAAAACACCTTTCAGTTATGCTCCTTATAAAAGCCCAAGTCTCTAAGCAAATATCATTGTGAGTTGTGTGTGACAAACAAACTTTTGAAACACTTACACACTAAAAATACCACTTATATTACACAGAAGGCAAAGGTGTCGCAAAGGTTCCACCTACCAGAAATGAGCTAACGAAGGCATGGCAATGTGTTCCGTGCAGCGGGATTCCAAATAACTTCCCAGCTGCCACATTGCTGTCAAACAAAGTTTCCGAGGGAGATATGATCCTCATGGCTAGATTTATATGATAAAATTTTAAATCTCAAAAAGAAAAGAAACAAGTATCACAATGCTCTGGGTTTCACATTCTTCTAATTAAAACATTTTTTTTTTAAAAGCTAAAAAAAGAACATTAAATTGCTGCAAATAAAACAGTAGAAGATAATCTCAGCAGTTAGAGTTGCTTATCAAGAGAATTTATTCATCTTATTAATCAAAGCACATCGTAAAGCAAAAGGTAAATGAAAACTTATGTTAGAATGATCTCAATTGATGTCATCCACCCATAACAAGAGTCTATTCTAGTGTTTCGAGGTCAAATTGCACTTGACTTTCCAGTGTAGTGATCTTTTTTAGAAAATGTTCAATCTTTTTCTGGAAGAGCTAACACAAATCCTTTACCTATTAAAATAAATTTTGGAACTTAATAGCATTCGATTTTTTTTTAATTAAAAGAATTAACGAGGCTGGTGACTTCTTATACATTGTGTGAGCTTGCTCTCTTGCTGGTTCATTACCCCGATAGAAGAGGAGGGTTACAGTAGGCTAGCACCCACCTTATAACAAGTCAATTTATGATGGATCCTCACTATACATATGAGCTTAAATGAGCGACAAAGACAATGAGGATTCATATAACCGAGCCCAACTTGCTTGAGATTGAGACCTATTTGTTATTGTTGCTGTTGATGGTGACTTCCTATGAACTACTTTATCAGAAGTCTGGCAGTCGAGAGTGTTCTCAATTATACTGGTTATACAGTGGCACATTTGCAATGTTAAGACTCGTTGTAAGATTCTTAAATTTTTTATTCAAAATTTAAATTTAGAAAAAAGTATGTCCAGAATGAATTCAAAAACTGCATCTCACTTAGAAAGAAGAATAGATAGTGGCACTATTTCCTGAAAGCAGATTACAACAGGATACTTGTTAAGGAATCACCTTGTTGCATCAAATCCTCCCATGTAGCAATATTTCGAAGCTGATATACCACCATCAGGACCCTACTTATGAAGAAGCAAAGATCACAGCAAAATTTGTAAGAGAGACGTTCCAATTTCAAGTTATCAGAAAGAAATATCAAAAATAAAAAGACCTGTGCTCTTCGAAGCCCAAATTCCAGTAGCAGCTTGTACTTTCCAGCAACAAAACGATGTCTTGCAGCATTAGTAGTGACCAGCGATGCATAGTTTATGAGGTTGACAAAAGCAGTTTCCAGTAGTTGAACCACCTTCTGAGATTCAAAGCAATCACCAGGCACATTAAAATTGGACATAAAATTGAGAAAATGCATGGAGCATAATTATTGAGAACAACGCATCCTTCACATTCAAGCATGAATTAAAGGATAATTTAATCGGTACTTACAGAAATTGGCCCTTCAATCCTCATCAGCGGTACCTTGGGAAAGACAACTGATCCTTCAGGTATAGAATATATCTCAACATCTGAGCAGTTAATGCCTCGAAGGTATTCATAGAAGACATCCTACAAAAGCCATTCACAGATGCTTATATTCATGCACTTACGACTGTAAGTATGTCAAATTATTCTTTAAGAGGTCTTTTGATTTAGAAATAAATTGTGCAGGGATTGTAATATAGGGCATTAATAATGCATGAATTAGTAATGCACGGATTGTAATGACAGATTAAACAACAGCAAAACAGCAAATGCAAGATATAAAGAAGACTGTTTTTGCAAATTTATCGAGATACACTTCGATATGTTTCCAAAACAACAATTAGAATAGAAGTAGCAATCCGAAATGAGCCATCAGTTCATTCATAGCAACTCATGCTTATGGTAATCTCATTAATCACCCAGGTTTTATCCTAATGGAGATAACATATTTCACTAAGGTATCATGAAGCAGGAAAATCATTAATCATCCAGAATTCATGCACAAGTTTCCTATAATGACCTATAAAAACATAAAAAAACAATTAGTAATCCTAAAAGGAAAAGAGGATACAAGCATATTTATGTCACTAGTCAAAAATAACTTTTACACACATAAAGCTGCTTATTTACTTTGTCAATAATGAATCTACCTCACACGTTGGGGGCAATGATGACCTGATAAAAGCTATCTCATCCTCAGGTAATTTGAAATGAGCAATAAACTTTATGCATTCTTCTAACCCAGCGAAAATTGTGTATTCACCACCAAATGGATTCTTCCGAAAATACAAGTCAAACCTGAAATATTCAACCAGATGGGAATAAGCCATTTTGTAGCTCACTTGATTTTAGATGAAAAAACAATTGCTCGAGAAAAATAAAATAAGAATGTTAGTGTTGTAGACCTAAAATAAACAAATAGGTGTCCCTCTCTAACAGTGTTGTTCACTCAAATAAATATGGTAGAGCAAGTAGAGATCCTGAGTTCGAATGTGAATATCAGCCATTACTCCAAACACTTTCACATGTTAGAAAGAAGCAAGAATTAGACCTAACGTAGGCATGTTGCCCACATAAAATTAATAAATAAATGTTTCCTGTTTTTTCTTTTCAATAAGGCATTGAGATAAATAAACAGTTAGAAATCTTGAAGTGCTGATACTTACTATCTTCACTAAAATAATGAAAAAAAAGAACTCATAGAAACATTTATGAGGTGTCATCTTCAATCGAGACAATGATCATTAACAATTTTACAGTTCGATACTTCGATCAACAATCCAAATCAATAATTTAATGCCAGAATTGAAACTCAATAATTGTCATTAATTCATTTTTTATTTTTGAACACCAAGAAATTCTTGAGGGCCAACTGCGCTGTGGCAGAGCCAAAAACTCTGACAAGGGGATTCAGAAAAATCCAGATATACCACACCTAGGATATGAACCTGCATTTCTCTTATCTTCAGGGATTAAAAATTTTATATACACATAAAAAGAATAATTTTTACCATATTGCTCTGTATAACCCTTCCTTGCATGTGGTTCCGCCACTGCGCCAGTTGCGCATGGTTCGAACCTCGTGGATAATTGTCATTAATTCATTATATCAAACACATCAAATGCATGGTAAATAAAGAAATGCAATATAAAATTAAGAGGCATTTAAGTGAAAATGGGAAATGCAGGCACTCACACGGCTCGTTCATCGTGTTTTCCAGCTTTCCAATAAGAGTAGGCCATAGTAAATTGATAAAGATCAGTTAAAAGAGGTGTCACCATTGGATTGGTCGGCCCACTAATAACCGCACACTTATTAGGCCGTGTTTGTTCTTTCTTCAACCCATTAGCTACTGCAGCCGCCATGATTGAATCTCCTCTACGGAGTCCTACATTAGTAATTTATAGACGAAGGAAGCGAAAAGGGACAACCTTGTAGAACACGGTTTCGATGGAATAAAACAAAATTGTTCTCTGGACAACGTTAACAACTAAGTGGAGATTATTTTGTACACTTACGATCGATGAGAGTTTATCTTTTGGCCTTTAAATGTCACCAAACAATTCCGTGCCGGTGCCCGCCGGTTCTTCCCTGCTGCAGAAACAGAGGAAGAGAGGAAGATGGAGGCCCAGCTGTTTGATATAAGTTTCAGTTTTCGGCCTTATATGTCACCAAATGCTACACTTCTAACTGTTTGGGTTATTTTGTTCTGGTTCTATCTATCTGTTTGGGTTATTTTCACGCAAGTGACGGATTTAGAATTTTAAACAAGTGAACGTAAGATTTTTTTCTTTTTTTTTTGGGGTAAGAATAGACACGAATAGTCTTAATTTGTGTGCTAGTATTTGTTTTTTATATCTAACTTTACTACTGTATTTTTTTTTTATACTGTTGTGATTTGTATTATTTAGAGTCGGCGGTCTCTCAAAAACAGTTTTTCTACCTGCATAAGAGAGGGGTATAGCTGCGTATTACCCTCCCCAGACCCCCTATTTATGGGATACAATGGGTTTGTTATTGTTGTTGTTGTATTTTTTTTTATATTTAGAAATAATTTTATTTAAATTTTTTTATTTTATTCTTAACGAGATAATTTATGATCACACAAATATTTATGATTTGTTTTATACTACAAGTTATAAAGGTCTTTCTTTATTTTTTTGAACTTTATGCCAGCCAAATTAGATCACATAAATTAAGACATATGGAGTGATATTTTTCAAATATAGACAAAGGAAAATAATGTATCAGTTGAGCTCTAACTGATCTCGGAGGAAATACTTTTTGTGATAAAATATGGGGATAACTTGTGGCTAGGGATGAAAGCTTACCAAGATTAACAATAACATACCAGTATAATCCTATAAGTGGGGTTTAGTGTATATGCAGGCCTTATTCCTACTGGCGAGGTAGAGAGACTATTTTCGATAGACCATCGGCTTAAGATATGGTGAAAAGAGAAAGAAGGGAAGACGAAGAAGAAAGAGGAAGAAGAAAAAAAGAATAGCGAGACAAAGAACGATAAGGGAAAGGAAAAAAAGATGACGACAATAACAACAACAACAATAACAATAAAAAAATAACAAGTAAAAAAAAAGTAGTATCAAATAGTAACAAACTGAAATACAATACACTGAGTGAACGAAACAATAAGCAAATACTAGAGGTCAAAGAATACTAAAAAAACAAGAGAGCAAGTAATACTACGAAAAAAGAAGAAGAAACTCTCGACTACCTACTAGCCTTCTGCCCTAATCTTCGACTTTCACAGTCCACACCCTTCAATCCTAGATCATGTCCGGCCTAATCACCTACTAAAATTGAATATAAATTAAAAAAATTCATATAAAATAGTGGAATAATTAAATCACACCGCCTTTAACTAGAGATATGAAAATGGATCGAAAACATTCCAATCCAGAGTTTTACTCCCTTAATGGACCTATATTATAGGATCCCATACCAATGAAATTTATTCCACAAAAATCTAGATTAATTGAATTTTGAATAGGAGATGGTCATGTATTCAGTCCAATGTTAATCTCGGGGTCCGAGGGATTAGTGGATATTGCCATTTGGAGAATAAAGAAAGACCAAAGCCTTGTCCCTTTTTCTTCCAATTGCCACTGGACATTTCTTAATTCAACTAACACCAATTAGTCTTTCTTCTTTTTTTCCTCTTTTTTTTTTTGTGTGTGTGTGTGTTTAGCGTCTGTAATGTGCAATAAGGGGCCAAGGAGAAATGGACGGTTGCCCTTCCAGTACGCTAGTAGCCAACAACATGCACAAGGTTAGTTGATAACTATGAGTAAACAAAGTACAATAAAATTTGGTTTTCCTTTTTGACTGTGAAAATGTCTCTTCTGATCTCCTTTTGTGGGCTACTGTTAAAGATTACATGTACTACTATATGTTTTGGAATAACAGTAAAAACAATATTCACACAATAACTTTTTTTAAAATGTTTAAGTAGTATACTCAGCAAGTAACCTTTTTAAATATTAATATCTTTAAGATCACTTGATAACAAGGAACTTTCTTTATACTATAAGTGTGTATAACTTAAACTCCATTTTAAATAAATTTTATATCAGATGCATTACATTATGTGTGAGTTAACGTATAAATAGAATGAATATTTCTAGTCGATAGTAAATTTATCCTATTTATCGTACTAGTACTGGAAGAAGTACCGTACTAATGACATTGTGTAATCCACGAATAACAATCAACAGTCGTTCTTATATTTTGTTTGGCCAAGTTTCTCCAAATCCAAAAGTATTTTTTTTAAAAATATTTTTTTTAAAGTGTTTGGCCAAATTTTTAAAAAAAGAAAATATTTTTGAGCAGAAACAGAAGCAATTTTCGAGAAGCATCGAAAAATAGTTTTTCTTCAAAAGTACTTTTGAGAAAAATACACTTAGAAGCAGTTTTAAAAAGCTTGGTCAAACACTAATTGCTGCTCAAAAGTGTTTTTCAAATTAATTAGCCAAACGCAAACTGATTCTCACCAAAATCACTTTTGAAAATAACACTTATGAGAAAAATCACTTCTTCAAACTTAAAATGAAGAGTTCTTTTTTAGACTTTTGTTGCTTTTTAAGGGGGGAAATAAACTAGTCTAAATTGAGTATCTAGTACCACTAGTCTCATAGTACAACATAGATCTGCCCAATTCACTTTAAGTTAATAGAGTTCATCAATGCATCTACCAAAATGACTGTTTCTTCAAATGCTTGTGAAATGAAGTTCTTTTCAACCCTGAAAAAGAAAATACTTTCTATATTCCGTAGGACTCAGTGATCAGATTTGAGAAAAAACTCACAAGTCTGATATATATGCTAGCCAGGAAGATAGAATAAAAACCTGTTATAGTTTGATTAAACTACAAAATATACTGGCAATGTAAAAAAAACCTTTATACTGGTAGTAGTGTATATAACTTGATTCCTTACCCATAAGTAATTAATATTAGTACTTTAGCAAAAACTGGCATCTCAAAGGTCCCAAAAATCCACAAAAACACCAAACTGGAAAAGCCAAAAATACCATTGTTCAAGCTAGAACTGAGATATCCCCAGCTACAACCTGACTAATACTGAAAAACAACAAAAGACACCAAACTGAATAAAAATTGGATAATTCTACTCCCCCGTCTTGTCCGCCAAGCCAATCAACGAGAACCATGAGTTACGTACTATCTCATGGTGTCAAAGCAGCCCTTTTGCAAATAGGACAACAATTCTTGCCCCTCAGCCACTTTCTGATGCAATCATAATGGAATTCATGGCCACAATCAAGTTGTCCAAGATTGTCCCCGTCGCCATAAGTATCCTATACACAATAAAAGAGGAAAGAATATAAAATTGAATCAGGTTACAAGCTAAGCAAGCTTAAAAGCGAGGAGGACAGCTGCCAAAGTTTGGTGCGCCTTACGTACCAAGCATACACTGCAGGAATCATTGCTATCGTTCATGTTGGTCGATTGATACTTGTGCTGCTTCAGAAGTGTAGAAATAACTTTCTTCTTCAATCCGGTGCTTGCATCTCCCATACGCTCTTGAAGTGCCAGCAATTCCTAAAACACAAACCACCCGTTATTTGAGAAAATATTTGATTGACTACTTTAAACCATATCACATATTCATGCACTGCGGTTCATTGCATTAATTACCTCATAAGATAGATTCTCAGTGTTAGCATGAATGGCACCCTGTTGAGCTGCCTCTTCTTCATCTTCCTGTAATTTTGAGCTAGCTCTCAGTAGCAATGACTCATTTTGCATACCGTCTTACACAAAATTGCGTGAAAACATATGAATGGATGTTCTACATTTCACTCTATCTTACACCAAAGTATGAAGTAGCGCATATCTAACATTCAACAACAACAACGACAACAAACCCAGTGTAATCCCATAAGTGGATGCAGATCTTATCCCTACCCTATAAAGGCAGAGAGGTTGTTTTCGATAGACCCTCTCCTCAAGGAACAGTGAAAATAAAGCAACAAACAATAGCAACAAGGTAATAGGGTTACGGAAGAGCATATCTAACATGCGAAGATTACTTTTGGCAACCCTATTTTTATGAACCACAAGCTTTTAATGTTCTTAAATCGCCAACTGGAAATGAACAGTATTTAATAGTATTACTAACATAGTACGGCTAAGCCGTTACAAGTTACTCATACAAGCATAATATGGATTGGTTCAATCATGCTGGCAACAAGTGTAGATCATATCTCCAAGTCTTAATTCACAAAATCTTATTTTAGCCAAGTAACACTAAAATGAAAAGAGGTTGAGTTGGCAAGTGAGATCACACTACTTCCTTATAATCATACTAGGTAAAGTATGCAGAATGCTGACCTCGATAACAATGGGTTGATCTCTGCGCCCCGGCTCCCTCACAGCACCAGCCTATGTGTTGAAGTTAATTGGGTGAGAGTCACCAACAATTATAAGAAAACGAAAAGTATGCTTCAGATATGCCAAAGGAAAAGAACAATGATAATCGAAGTGAGTATTAATATTTCAAAAACAGTCAACAATGGTAGATATTATGAACACAAACCTATATACGTGCAGTAAATGCATGTTAACAGCCTATGCACAAGCAAACACTTTATAAACTAAGCCACATACAACACAATATCTAGGAAATTCATTGTAGGAAATTCAACCAGAAAAAATGTACCAAAAGGGGCTCATGCTATATGTATATAAATACTCTATCTAAAGCATCACATGGAATAATAGGAGAAAAAATCATAACATGTAGACTGCATGATATTCAACATCTTAAAGAATCTATAAGTTCACTAAAATATTTAATCTTTCCTAAAAAAAAGGATGTGTACTAAAAGCAGGTACACTAATCATAAAGTCAAGTATACTTTTCATGCCTAAGAACTTCAGATATAAAAACATCAACTAGATGAAGTATCTCAGAAAATATTGAATGCAGTGTGTACTTAAAAGGAGAGGGAGGATTGAGGGAATATTTTAAAGGAAAATTTTTCAGCACCAAAAGATGGATAGCTAAATAAACGAGAAAATCCATGTAGGAAAGAGAATGGATTGAGAGCTCAGCGAAATTGAGAAACCGAACAGTATTCATGTTATGATTGAAGAACTAACCGCAGACACCAGCCTATCTCTGTTATCAGCCGCAACAGTTTCCCCAATTACAAGGGGAAGTGATGGAGGATGAATGTCATTGAACTCTGAACGCCTTCTCAGAAAATCAGCAATTCTTCTTGTCCTCACTCCATTTGTTGTCAAATCTGTCATTGCACCACTTGAAGGCTGAATAACAGCATTAGATTGATATCTTGAAGCAGATGGAATATCACTATGGAAGTTTGTATGTTTCTCAGTGAACATCAAATCTGTAGTGTTTTCCACCAGAGTTATCCTTGAAGCACCAGGAAAGTGTGTACTCTGAAAAGGTGGAGCTGTTGGAGCATGCCATAAGCCTTGCATTTGAAGAGAGCTCCCGGCATTACTTGCTCTAGGGACACGAGGAACTGAAGATGTCTCTGCAAAGCTTGAGTTAGTCATCCGGCGTACAGGTGAACTACGTCGCTGAATCAAAGGCTGGAGTCCAGCTGATGTCGCATTTAGCAGAGAGGACATCCTGCACGACGGAGTTGGTGAATAGCGCTGAGTATTTCCAGCAGATATTCCGTGTAGGTCTATGCTTAGCTGATGCTCCGGAAGACCGAGGCTGGTATTTCTTGCGAAGTCACTCATAGTACGAGAAGTTCCAGACATGGAAATTCCTCCTGTTGTGCCCCTAGGAGCGATTTGGTTTGACTGAATAGGAACATGACGATTTCTTGGGCAATTGCTTGAGCTTGAGCTGCTGGAAGTGCTGTCACGTGCTTTTCTCTTTCTTCCGCAAATGCACTGCTGATTATGCATCACCTCATTTAGATCAAATCCAACTGGCCCATCTATCTCAGAGTCACCGCTGTCAGGAACATATGGAACATTCAGATCTATCATAATTCGGATAGAATCAGAAGAAGAGCTTTCTGAATCAACTGATGTAGTCCCATTTGCAGCCAAACCAGTACCAACGCCAAGAGAGACTGGCGGGGCTGTAGCAAAACCATTGCTACCATTAGGAGTTCCGTTAAAGGCTGTATTTCCCGCATTGGAATTGTATCTCCCCATCTGAGAATGCGTAAGAAGTTATGTGGATTACTTCAAAAGAGCTAAACCACTCTATCACAGATAATTTACTGAAATTTCTCGCTGCACCTGAAATTTTACCACGAAATACAATGTAAATGTCTATAAAACTGGCTCAAACACGACTTTGAAAAATGAAATTAATTACATTTCGTCATACCATAGTAAACAAGAATATATAGAAGCTACGCGCACAAAGAGAGAAAAAAAAGTAGAAAAGGAAAAGGAAAAACATAGAAAAAGCTCTAAAATATGTGAAATCTATAAGTAAAACTCAAACGTACATCACTTCTATGTATGTCATTTGCAATGATGTAAGAACAAGTTCGATGTAAGTTTGAGTTAACAAGGATTCTAGAGCACACATAAGCTCTTATAAATTCCAAAAGTAAAACAACAAACAATCTCGTACGATCATTTCCAATAGTAGTACAATAGAGGGAGAGGATAAGATGGGTATAAGTTGTTTGTAGAACTAAGAAGAAGAATCAATATGAGTTGCTGCGCGCTGCACCATTGCCAAATATCAAGTCTTAAGCATTAGACATCCTCAAGTTTTCTTATTTTTTTTGCACAAGAACAACATAACTATTTTCAGAATGCCCTTACGAGTAAGTTGTCAGCAGGATATAACCTTCCATTTGTTTGAGACATGACATTAACTTCAAAAGAATGATATAGTTCTGGAAATTCAGCAATAAATAATCTTGCATTACAGAAAATTAAAACGTTAATCGCACCATCTACAGAGCTTATAGTTACTTATGACTCACAAGCCAAAACACACGCTCACATTTCTACTACCATCTAGGTCAGCTTCCCCCAACCCCCAACTCCACAAAACAACAACAACAAAACAAAAACAACAAAACCAGTGAATTCCCACAGATGTACGCAGCCGTACCCAACTCCACACCAAAAAGGAAAAGATATAAAAGTAAAAACGGCGTGCCTATAGTGTCACATTGAGGCTATTGATTATCAAGTTCAGTTAGGATATTAATTTCCTAATTAAACTTGAAGAATTTACGAAAACTGTAAAACACATGCCATGTAAAAGTTCACAAGAAAACCACTTGCCAAATAAAGAGCAAACAAATTTTAGGATGATTATAGCAAACACACCATATAGAGACATTGAACAAAACTTCTCAGTAATCCGCAAACCACATAAAATTGACCATGGCAAATAAATCAAAACACTGAAATATGCAGAGAACTGAAGTTGAAACTTTTTAGTAAGCTAAGACTGGATATACCACAAATCAGCCAACACCTTTGTTGCAGGAGCGTCTGAGAATCAACGGGTCTTGCCTTTGTGGCTGGTGTGCTGCAAGAAAAAAATAAGCAACTTTAGCCTCTATTCAATAAGTTTTATAATTGAGTCTCCACACAATATACTAGAACAAAACAAAGATATGAAAACACTTCTAAAACAAATAAAATGGAGAAGGAATTAAAGAAAACAAGGCAAAAAACACACATAAAATTTCACACATGAAATATTAGAAACAATCATATTTGAGAAGTTTAAAACGTGAAAAATTAAGACCAAAGGAAGAACAGTAACACTAAAAATAAGCAGTAGACCAATTACTACATGTTACGAATGATATCATTTTGATAACAAATGGAAAAGAAAAGAATGATCCACAAGCCTTATACAGCAAAAAGGAGTGTATGGACCTTTTCTCTTCCGGCTTGTTTAAGTGGTACACTTAACCTCTCGAGGGCAGGAGTGTAGGGAACAACCACGATTTGCCTCTTAGAAGCATAGACTAAAACTTATGGATCTAGTGGTATTAAAACCAACATGTGGTCTCGGCTTAAAATTTTAGATTTCAACAAGCAAGTTCATAGAACTTAATGAGCACATCGGGCAGTGTCTCGACCAAATCTGGTTACATGTTTTATGAGAATACTTTTTCAGAGATCAGACGATAAGAGCATCTGATTAAAACATGATTTCTCTCAAAAGACGAGGTGGCACAAAGAATTGAATTTTGAAAACCAAATCATCTATCTAAGCCTTAAGGCACATGATGATAATTTGACAAGCCAGTAGATTAGTCGAGATGCACACACGCTGGCGTGACACATATGTTGCCAAAAAAAACACGAAAGAAAACAAAAATTCGTATTCAACTTGAAAACTCTTAATCTTTTTCTGGAAGGGAGAAATTCTACCATAGCTCAAGCATTTAGGCAAAGGTGGAGTCAAGAACCTGGTGTTGTTTGGACTTACATCCTCTCTACCCCCCCCCCCCCCCCCC
>MCJB01000926.1:0-16954 GCA_002018475.1 Nicotiana obtusifolia | reverse complement strand
ACCTAGGACTGGTGTCCTGTGTAAGAGGTTTTGTGTATTGATTTGCGGACTCTTGGCTGGCTTTACAGAATTAGTATTGTTAGTGGTATTATATGAGTAGGATGACTCTCAGATGCTATGTCATTTATTGCACCTTAGCCGTGCTTGTGTTTTGTAGCGTATAGCGCTATCTATCTCCTTAGGGTGGTATTTTAGCATGTGGCGTGCTTGTGGAACGTTACGCGGGCTGGATGCTTCTTTTCCAGAGTTCGTTTCTCTTTATGTGTCATCATATTCTACTCATTATTTGGGTACGCCCCGTGAGCTTCTTGCTCAACCTGTTCATGTGTCTACCCCGATGGGTGACACTGTTATTGTGGACCGTGTGTAGTAACTATTGGGGGTCTGGAGACCCGAGTGGACCTATTGCTACTAAGCATGGTAGATTTTGATTTTATTTTGGGCATGGATAGGCTATCTCCATGTCGTGCTATTTTAGACTGTCATGTTAAGACAGTTACTTTGACTATGCCGGGTGTGCCGCGGATTGAGTGGCGCGGCGTGACTGATTATATTCCCAGTAGGGTGATATCATACTTGAAAGCCCAACGTACGGTTGGGAAGGGTTGCCTTGCATACCTAGCGTTCGTAAGGGATGTTGGAGCTGAGACTCCAAGCATCGATTCTGTTCCAGTTGTGCGGGATTTTCCCGATTTATTTCCTGTAGACCTGTCGGGCATGCCGCCGGACAGGGATATTGATTTCGGTATTGACCTGGTGCCGGGCACTCAACCCATCTCTATTCCACCGTATCGTATGGCACCAGCAGAGTTGAAAGAATTAAAGGAGCAACTTCAGGAACTCCTAGATAAAGGGTTCATTCGCCCTAGTGTGTCGCCTTGGAGTGCACCGGTTCTATTTGTGAAAAAGAAAGATGGCACGATGAGAATGTGCATCGATTATAGGCAACTGAACAAGGTAACAGTCAAGAACAAATATCCTTTGCCTCGCATCGATGATTTATTTGACCAGCTTCAGGGAGCACGAGTGTTCTATAAGATTGATCTCCGTTCGGGATATCACCAGTTAAAGATCAGGGATGCAGATATTCTTAAGACTGCTTTTCGGACTAGATATGGCCACTATGAGTTTCTTGTTATGTCTTTCGGGCTAACAAATGCCCCAGCAGCGTTCATGCAGTTGATGAACAATGTATTTCGGCCTTATCTGGATTCGTTCGTGGTGGTATTCATTGATGATATTCTGGTGTACTCGCGTAATCAGGAAGAGCACGCAGAGCATTTGCGAGTTGTATTGCAGTGATTGAGGGAGGAGAAGCTTTATGCAAAATTCTCTAAGTGCGAGTTTTGGCTCAATTCAATGGCTTTCTTGGGACACGTGGTGTCCAGCGAGGATATACAGGTTGATCCAATGAAGATAGAGGCGGTCCAGAGTTGGCCTAGACCGTCCTCAGTCACAGAGATTCGTAGCTTTCTTGGGTTGGCAGGCTATTATCGCCGGTTTGTTCAGGGATTCTCATCCATCGCGTCGCCCTTGACCAAATTGACTCAAAAGGGTGTTCCATTTGTATGGTCGGACAAGTGTGAGGAGAGCTTTTAAAAGCTCAAGACAGCCTTAACCACAGCTCCAGTATTGGTTCTACCATCAGCCTCAGGTTCGTATACCGTATATTGTGATGCCTCAAGAATAGGGATCGGTTGTGTATTAATGCAGGAGGGTAGAGTTATTGCTTATGCTTCTCGTCAGTTGAAACCTCATGAGAAGAACTACCCGGTGCATGATTTGGAGCTGGCTGCCATAGTTCATGCTTTAAAGATCTGGAGGCACTACTTGTATGGCGTATCTTGTGAGGTATTCACTGATCACCGTAGCCTTCAACATCTGTTCAAGCAAAAGGATCTAAATTTGAGGCAGCGGAGATGGCTGGAATTGCTCAAGGATTATGATATTACTATACTATACCATCCGGGAAAGGCCAACATGGTGGCTGATGCTTTGAGCCGAAAGGCAGTGAGTATGGGGAGTTTGGCATACATTCCAGTTGGAGAGAGAACTCTCGCAGTCGATGTCCAGACCTTGGCCAATAGGTTTGTGAGATTAGACATCTCGGAATCTAATCGGGTGTTGGCTTGCGTGGTTTCTCGGTCTTCGTTATACGATCGCATCAGGGAGTGTCAGTATGACGATCCCTATTTGCTTGTCCTTAAGGACAGAGTCCAGCATAATGATGCTAAAGATGTGACCATCGGTGACGATGGACTGTTGAGGATGCAGGGGCGGATTTGTGTACCCAATGTGGATGGGCTCCGAGAGTTGATTCTGGAGGAGGCCCATAGCTCACGGTATTCTATTCATCCGGGTGTTGCAAAGATGTACCAGGATTTGAGGCAACATTATTGGTGGAGAAGGATGAAGAAGGATATTGTAGGATTCGTAGCTCGGTGTCTCAACTGTCAGCAAGTAAAATATGAACATCAGAGGCCGGGTGGTTTGCTTCAGCAGATAGCTATTCCCGAGTGGAAATGGGAGCGGATCACTATGGACTTTGTTGTTGGACTCCCACGGACTTATAAGAAGTTCGATGCTATTTGGGTGATTGTAGATCGGCTGACCAAGTCCGCGCACTTCATTCCTGTGTGTACTACCTATTGGCGAGGATTTATAATTGTCCGGTTGCATGGTGTTCCAGTTTCTATCATTTCAGATAGAGGTACTCAGTTCACCTCGCAGTTCTGGAAAGCCGTGCAGAGGGAGTTGGGTACTCAGGTGGAATTAAGCACAGCATTTCATCCTCAGACGGATGGGCAGTCAGAACGTACCATTCAGATACTGGAGGACATGTTGCGTGCATGTGTTGTTGATTTCGGAGGTTCATGGGATGAATTTCTACCGCTTGTAGAGTTCGCTTTATAACAACAGCTACCAGTCAAGTATTCAAATGGCTCCGTATGAGGCTCTATATGGGAGAAGGTGTAGATCTCCGGTTGGTTGGTTTGAGCCCGGCAAGGCCCACGTTGGACTGTGTCATCAAGGTTTCGATGTATGCTATTCTTGCGGACAGCCTGGCCATATGAGGCGGGATTGTCCTAACAGAGGAGGTGGTGGTATGGCTCAACCAACGGCATTTGGAGCGAGTTCTTCTTTTTCAGTGCGCCCTTCTGGGCAGAGTATGGAGACATCGGCTGGCAGGGTTAGAGGCAGAGGAGGAGTGTCCAGTTCAGGCAGTCAGCAGAACCGTATATATGCATTGTCGGGCCGTCAGGACCTAGAGTCATCTCCGGATGTGGTTACAGGTATATTATCTGTCTTTTCCACTCATATGTATGCCTTGATAGATACCGGTTCTACATTGTAGTATATTTCTCCGTTTGTTGCTAGCGAGTGTAATAAAGGGCCTGAATTATTACGTAAGTCATTTGAGGTATCTACGCCTGTGGGTGAGCCTGTGATAGTTAAACGGGTATATCGAGATTGTGATGTGATGATTTATGACCGCCATACCTTAAATTTTGCACACAAGTCAGAAATGACACGACGGACCTGTTCCAACTCCCGGAACCCCAATCCGAGCACGGTAACCACAAGGTCCGCTTTCGGTCAAACTTCCAATTTCCAACTTTCGTCATTTCGAGCCTAATTCAACTACGGACTTCCAAACCACAGTCCAGACACACTCCTAAGTCCAAGATCACCCAACGGAGCTAATGGAACCATCAAAACTATATTTCGGAATGTCTCAATTCACTCTGAAACCTCTCCGAACCCGAACAAACTACCCCGACAAGTCACATAGCAGCTATAAAGCATAAAATAAGCAGTAAATGGGGGAACGGGACTACAACTGTCAAGACAACCAGCCAAGTCATTACAGGTAGTTTCTAAATCTTGTTTTGAATTGTTTGAACAATATTTGACTAAATGCGATTGGTTAGGAGGCTTGTTCTAAAGGGAAATTCACGTTGGATTATTTTGTTTCGGAAAGAGGTAACTGTCTTAGTTAACCTTGATTTTAAGAAAATAGGGTATAAATGAGTCTATTTGCTATGTGATATATGTGTTGGGGACGGAACATATGCAAGGTAACGAGTGTATATGCATTGGCCATGGTAGAAGCATGCGGGTGGAATTAGCCTTATTTGCGCCTGTCATTTTGTGTATTATGTCTTTCATGCTTTAGATATATTGTATAAATCGTTGATTTCTCATATTCATGCTATTTCCTATATTGATATTATTAAGATATTGGGTGTTGAGATCGTTGAATTGTTGATTGGTTGTTGATGCTAAATTGTTGGTAATTTTTCATACGACGAGTTGTGCTAACATACTATTATTGATGTGGAATATACTTCCTACTTTGCTTAGTATTTTGTTGTATGTGATGCTTGGTGAGGAAGAGTGAAAATACAAAGGGTATTGCCATACTTATGAGGAAGAGTAATTGTGCACAAAAGGTTTTCCTCATAGGTTGATATCATTGCACGAAGGGTCATTTCATGCGTTAATGAAAGTGAGGATATGCACAAAGGGTGTTTCCGTGCTTTCTTTTATATTATGATGATGTGAGGATGAGAGTAAAATCATGAAGGGTGATGTCGTGTCGTTTGTTGATTTAAATGTTCCTTACTTTGATATTCGAATTATAGACTTGGCTTGTGTCTTTGTTATTTACTTCTGAAAGGTTGATCATAGATATTGTAAAACTACGAGTTGACTCTTACTTAGTGACACTTTACTTTATTATTCCATTTTATGCCCCTTTACTTGTGTACTTGTTATCCCTTTTACTTGTTATTATCCTGTTATTATACTTGATACTTTACCTGTTATTCCGTTACTTCTTGGTGTATAAGTGCACAAAATTATTGTAGGTGTCTTGTCTTAGCCTCATCACTACCTCGTCAGGGTTAGGCTTGACACTTACTGAGTAAATTGGAGCAGTTGCACTCATACTACATTTCTGCACTTCTTGTGCAATCCGGATATTGGTACTAGCGGAGTCCCGATAGGTGCTTAGAAAATACTAGTAAGGTAATTTGAGGTAGAGCTGCATTCCATTTGCAGAACTTATAGTCATCTCTTCCTATTTCAATTGTACTGTTTCTACTTTTTGGACAGTGTTGTACTTCTTTCAAAATAATGTAATTAGTAAACTCTAGTAGCTCATGTACTTGTGACTCCACGTCTTCGGATGGTTGAACGTTAGTGTGAATCTTAGACTTATCTTGTATGCTTCTTAGTTTCTTTTACATTTTTTTATCTTGATGTTTGTTGTCAATTGTAATTCTTCTGTATCTTTCTGTTGTGTGTTCGCTTGTCTAGCAAGTGGTATTAGGCGTCATCATCACCCCATTAATTTGAATCTTAGGTTGTGATAATATTTAACTTCCCAACTTATCAAAACTATATTTTAAAAAGTCTTTGAGAATAAAAGCAATAAATCTATAAAAGAAAATACATACTATGACAAGTATAATATTAAGTGAACGATCATAAGCTAACCTCTAACACATGTTTATGAAGCCACGACTGGAGTACTAGACCGATTGCGCAGGATATATGATTCCCGGATAGTCCTCAAAACTAATAATAGATAAATAACTACGACTGACTCAATGAAAAGTAAGAGAACTCCATGGCTAAGAGCGAAGTTTACCAATCAATATTGGACAGAGAGGGCAACCAAGCATGTCGTCTGCTCTTTTGTAAAATTTGTGCCTACATTAACATAGGTCAATATAGATTCCCACAAAGAGAATGCCAGTACATCACAGTAGTACTTAATGAGTTGAAATATTTCCCTCACTAAAGTTAGAACGAGACTTTATGTAAAATATAAATGAAAATATCATAGATTCTCAAAGAAAATAATTCATGAGAAGCTCAACATATAAATTAATGACACAGTTAATCAATAATTACAGTCTTTCTTAATTAAATATGTTCTTTCATTAATTTTTTTCTTCTTTCTTTTTTCTTCCTTTCTTTACACTACTAAAAATCCGGGAAAAAACGATCAAAGTTGGTCGCTTATTGGCCAAAAAGCGACCAAAAAGCGACCAAACAGGCCTGGTCGATATTAAGCTAGTCCTTTTAGCTTAGAGACCAAAGTTGGTCGCTAATTAGCGACCAACTTTAGTCTCTAAATTTAAATTACATTTTTTTTTAATTTATTATCATCTGGAAAATGGCGACCAATGTTGGTCGCTATATAAGTAAATTTTTTGATTTTTTTAAATTAAGCGACCAAAGTTGGTCGCTATTTGCAAGAACTAATTTTTTTTAATTATAAGCGACCGACCTTGGTCGCTATATTTGCAGAAATAGTTTTTTTTAAATTGAATGGCGACCAAAGTTGGTCGCTTTTGATAAATCTGGGTTACATAGCGACCAAAGTTGGTCGCTATTTCTCATAAAATTATTTTTTTTAAGAGAAAAGCGACCAACTAGCGACCAACGTTGGTCGCTTTTCTTGGTACATTTTTCGCAGAAATTGCCTGTTTTGGCAGCTACACCACCTGCCAGCTTACCAAATTCCTAAAATGGCATTTTATGCCAACAATAACAACAACAACAACACCAATAAACAAAAAAAACAACAACAACAAACAACAACAACAACAATAAACAACAACAACAACAACAACAACAACATTAAAAGTAACAAACTATAAAGTTCAATAGAACTTATACATTAAGCTAACCAAAATAAGTTAACTGTTATTACAAGTCAAGAATTATTTTATACATCATTATCGTCATCGTCTGATGAAGTTTCATCACGAAGACGGTATGGAGAAGGGTGTAGTTGCCTAGTACAAGAGGAATGATAAAGGGGAGGACAGGAGGAACTAGCACGGGGAAGGCGAGCCTCCGTCAATGACTCACGAGAGCGGGGAATCGGAAAACTGCCGGAAGCCAAGAGAGATTTGAGCTGCTCTTGTATGCCAATGTACTGAGCATCTCTAATCCTTTCTCTTTCCTTGGCGGCTTCTAGCTTGGCTGTGAGCTTTGCCACAGTCTCCCGCACAAAGGAGAGGCTCTCCCCATCAAATTGCTCGGCTTACGTGGAAGTCCCTATTCCTTACATTCCACACTTATAGCGATGGAATTTCTTAGTAGGAAGCCCCTCCTTTCTCCATTTAGGACCGCCAGCAGCCTGCGTCCCTAGTCTTTAAGCATCCTCATCCGAAGGTTGGATTAGGTCGCCCGACTCATTAGGTGGCTGATTGCATATGAATTCCTCCACTTCAGCTGTGAAGCAACCTGATAAGAAAAATTACATGGAATTAGTATTTCAAAAGTTATATAAAAGTAAATCAAAATACATAATAAAAATTGAAAACTTACATGTACAGTCGAGGCTCGGCCCTTGACCCACCTTTCTTCATCCTTCTTTTTCTTCTTCTTTACAATACGAGTCTCCTTGAATAACTCATCTTGCTTCACCGAACGCCCCAACTTCTTTTCTTGAAAACTCATCAACTTTAGTTAAGAAACAGGGTAGATATACTTTGAATATTAAAATAAATAATAAATTACGTACCATTCTTCTCTTTATTATCCCTAGGCTGATCGCACCTCCAGTCTGCAGGGATCCTCCCTTCTTAGATGCACGAGTTTTCTTTCCTTTATCGCTCTTCTTTAAGAACTCTTCGGTAAGCCATTGCCTTTGTAAATCCTCCCATAAATGCTGAAGCAACCAGGGGTTTTCTGGTTCGACTTTCTAGGTTTGGAGAAACAATGCGACAACCGCTTGCGAGCCTTGATATGGAAATTTGCAGCTACATCTGCGCTATACGCACTTGCTCTATATTTCAATAGTTAAGTATTATATGGAAATATCATATTATAGTGTAAGTATGTATGTATTTATATATATATATATATATATATACACACACACACACACACACATACAAGCTATATTCTATAATACATATTTAGATGGAAATATCATAAATATAAATAATTGTACTGCTTAAAAGAACATTTATACCTTAAATTCATTAAAAATTTGCTCCTTCAGCGAGAATGGGAAATCACTCCAAGTTGCATAAGGGCCATCTAATAGCTTTTTGGTGGCTTGGGTGATTATCCTTGTAGTAATATTAGTAGGGATGAACTTGCAATTTAATAAAAAAAACACATTAATATCTTAGTAAAACTGTACAAAACAATAAACGTAAAAATAACAAATAACTCTTACCCATCACCCTCAGGGACTACGATGATCCTACCGTATTGATCACGATGCACCTTCTTGTCATCATCACCATCACCGTCCGAACCATGTATATCAGAGGCATGTGTGGAAGGTGTAGGGGGTCAGAGCTAGTGCCTCGCAGGCGAAGGCATGTAATAGATAGAGTCCCAGATGAAGATAGCTGCGAGCCCTGTGACTGCGACATAGCTGTATGGGCCACAAGGGGACGTAACACTGATTGCTGTGACCTGAGTGGCTGTGACACTGATGCCTATGATCCATGTGGATGTGACATGGATCGATGCGGTCCATGCAATGCAGATGGATGAGATCCACGTGGCTATGCGGCAGCTGGACTGTATGTCGGACGTACAGTCCTATGGCCCTGTGATGAAAGACTGGGTGTCTGCACGAAGGTGTAGGGCTGGTGATGCTGTGGAAGCTCGGAATAGCCCTGGGGTGGAGGCAAAGACGTAGGCATAGGCATCTCTGAAACGGCAGGACAAGATGGAGTATAATCTTCTACCCTCCTCTTTGGTTTCCTAGCCTTTTCTCGACCCCGAGAACTACTAGAATCATTGTTACCTCGACCCTTGCCTGTCATCTGCATAATATAATAAATATTTATATTGAAACATATAAAGAAACTAGCTATAAACGATAGTTGTTAAAGAAACCAATTGTTTAAAGCTCATTGTGATGACAGTCGTCTCATGAGTTACCGCTCTGTTTTCCCCATTTCAACCTTATTATGCTTCGTTATGTCATTTCAGATGTGTGTGCGAAATTTTATGTCATTCAGATGTGGTTTGATTGGGTATTTATTAAAAGAGTAGCTTAGAAGATTTTGAAATTCTTAAGCTCGAATCCGACGTGAATTTGGTGTTGAGGGGTTGTTTTGAGTGTTCCTAAGGTGGGAACAAGTTTGAATAATGTTATGGGATATGTTGGCATAATTGGTTGAGGTCCCAGTGGCCTCGGGTGAGTTTAGGGTGGTTAAACGGACTATTTTGTCCTTGGAAAGTTGCCGAAAAACCAGAAAGTTTGTAATTTTGTAAGAGAACGAAGAGGCATCGCAAAACAGGCTATGCTATCGCAAACCTTGTATGCGAGCCGCAAACCACACACCCAGATCGCAGACCCAGATAGTTTTCTGGGCAAAGAATGCCATCAAGAATGCGGTCAGGAATGCCGTCGTATTTCCATAATGCAGACCGCATATCCACCACAATGAGACCGCAGATCGAGACAGATTTCTGGACAACATCCATGTCAGAAATGCGGTCTGAAATGCGGTCGCATTTCTAAAATGCGAACCGCATATCGTACATTGAAATAGCAGACCAAGACAAATTTCTGAACAAAAACTCAACGAAAAAAATGCGGTCAAAATGCGGTCGCATTTTTTACCTGACTTGTGCGTTTTGTTTCAATTTTCGACCCTTTATAAATAGAAACCAGTACCCTTGGCCATGCAGAACCCACTATCGTTACCATCTAAGAGAAACACATCCAAAACACCCTACATCATAGCAAAATCAACCTCAAAACTATATCCAATGGAGACTTGCTTAGACAGATACTTAAGAGAGGGGATTTCAGCCATTTTTAAACATTATTTGGAGCTATAGAGTTCGGATTGAAGCGAATTTTGAGGCGAATTTCAGGAAACATCGGGGTAAGTGTTCCTAACTCAACCTTAGTAAAATTACCCCAGTATATCGCAATTTTAGTGTTTAATTGGGATTTAAGTTGGAGAAATTATGAAAAACCCTTAAGTTTAGATTTAAGAATTGGAGGTCAAACCGATGTCAGAATTCGATAATTTATGTGTGGTTGAACTCGTTAGGAGGTAAGGGACACGTTGATGTAAAAATTTCTGAACTTCGAGAAGTGGGTCCGGGGCTCGCGTTTTGCTAATTTCGTAATTTCTTGATATTTTTCGATTGTTTCGCTTGGGCTTTGTTCCCTCAGCGTATTGTGACGTATTAGTTCTGATTTTTGGATAGATTCAACGCACGTGGAGGCCAATTCAAAGGGCAAAGGCGTAGCGGGCTAGGGATTTAGCTGGTTCGAGGTGAGTAGTGATTGTACATGATGTTCTGAGGGTTTGAAACCCCGGATTTGCACATCTTAGTGCTATATTGAGGTGTGGCACGCGCTCGACGATGAGCGTGGGGTCGTTTACTACTGAGGATTGTGACTCGGTCCATCCCGATTGACGATTTTACTATGCATTTGATTGAAACTTACTTGTTATTATCATGATTTGGGCTGATTGCCATATTCGGGCTTCGTGCCAATTATTTGAACCCTTCGGGGATCTTTATCACTGTTTCCTCACTATTTTGACTTATTACTTGAACTCAGTCATGCTGTTTTCACGATTTTACACCTCAGCCATTTTTACTCAGTTTTATGACTTAAATAATATTTTAATGATGTTTTTGGGCTGAGAACTATTGTTTTACTATACCCGAGGGGCTTGTGATGATTTTTCAGACTGAGTGCGGCCGAGGGCCAAATGTGAGGTTTTACTGAGTGATATGAGGCCGAGGGCTTGAGATACTTTACATGCCATGAGGTGGCTTGTGATTGATATGAGGCCGAGGGCCTGAGATACTTTATGTGCCACGAGGTGGCCTGTCACTAATATGAGGCCGAGGGCCTGTGATACTGTATATACGCCACGAGGTGGCTTGATTGATATGAGGCCGAGGGCCTAGATGTGTGCCACGTGATGGCTTGATACTGCGCTTGGGCCGTATGGGGCCCCTCTCGGAGTCTGCACACCCCCAGTGAGAGTGGGTACCCATTGTGATGTGAATTATAGCCCGAGGGGCTGATATTGTATTATGTGATAGCCCGAGGGGCTGATGTTTTTCCATGTGATAGCCCGAGGGGCTGATGTTTTTCTGAGATTTGAGCCCTAGGGGCTGGTACTATTTTTATGATGTTGCCCGAGGGGCGGAGTTGTTGATATATATAGCTCGAGGGGCGATGTTTTACTTCACATGTTTTTACCTGTTGAAAAGAGATTTTACTTGATTTTTCACTGATTTACTGTTTGCGAATGATGTTTTAATGCTTCATTATAGAATACTTTGTGCTTTGTGTGTTTTCTTACTTTCAGTCGTTATTTATGCTTATTACTCACTGAGTCGGAGTACTCACATTACCCCCTGCACCATGTGTGCAGATGCAGGCATTGTTGGTTTCGCTCAGGAGTACTGATTCCTCCCGTCCAGGTGGTGGTTCAGAGACTACGAGGTAGTTGTTGGCGTCCGCAGCCCCGTATCTCTCTTATCTTTTTGTTTTCATGCTCTTCAAACAGTTGTGCCAGATTTTGTAATTAGTAGACTTGTTATTAGGATCCATAGTTTCTCATGATTTGTGACACCCCGGTTTGGGCTGTTGTCGGGATGGTTAGCTATATTTTTCTGCGAATGATTGCTATTAGACTATGCTTGTATTGTTTTCTTGTTAATTGACTGCTTAGAATGAGATTTTGGCTAAATCAATTGGCCTTGTCTTCACGAGAGGCGCCATCTCGATCGGGTTCGGGGTTAGGGTCATGACAGGTTGGTATCAGAGCCTAGGTTACATAGGTCTTACGAGTCATAAGCGAGTTTAGTAGAGTCTCGTGGATCGGTACGGAGACGTCTGTATCTATCTTCGAGAGGCTGCAAAACCTTTTAGGAAAAACTTTATATCCTTGAAATTCTTGTCGTGCGAGCTTGTTGATCCGAACACTAAAACTTCTGTTATCCTATTCTCTCACAAATGGTGACGATGCGAGATACCGGACGAGGTGGACGACCACCAGTGCCACCCACTGTGACCACCAGAGGCTGTGGCAGCGGTCGTGGTCATGGCAGAGGCAGAGCAGCTAGGGCAGCACCTGTTGATCCACCAGCTGCCCCAGCTCAGGATCAGGCTCCAGTGCCACCGGCTCAGGCACCAGCAATGCCTATCCTTATTCTAGGTCTTCAGGAGACCGTGGCTCATATATTATCAGTTTGCACGAGCCTGTCTCAGGCATTCTCAGCCACCACGGCAGCAGCTACTTCACAAGCCGGGGGAGTCAATCAGACCCCCGCTGCTCGTACACCTGAGCAGGCAGTGAAGGGACCTCAGATGCCGGGGGCACCTCGAGCCCAGCTGGTTGCACCAGCTCAAGAGTTCAAGGTACCAGTTATGCCAGATGATGAGCAGCGTCGTCTTGAGAGATTTGGTAGACACCAGCCTCCGTCATTCAGTGGTGCTGAGGGCAAGGATGCCCAGGGTTTTCTTGACTAGTGTCAGCGAATGCTCTGGACAGTAGGGATTCTTGAGTCTAGTTGTGTGGAATTCACCACCTTTCAGTTTCTAGGAGCTGCCTTCACTTTGTGGGAGGCGTATGAGAGGCGTAGACCGGTTGATGCAGCGCCCCTTACTTGGCAGCAGTTCTCCGCTATTCTTGGAGAAGTATGTGCCGCAGTCCCGCAGAGAGGAGCTGCGCAGACAGTTCAAATGGTTGCGACAGGGGGATATGACTGTGTTGCAGTACGACTCGAGGTTTTCTGAATTGGCTCGTCATGCTGTTTGGATGGTTCCGACTGATCGTGAAAGGATCAGGAGGTTTGTGGATGGCCTTAACTATCATCTCCGTATTCTTATAACCAGGGAGAGAGTATTGGGTGCTACATTCGAGGAGGTGGTTGATATAGCTCGCGAGATTTAGACGGTTCGCTGTCAGGAGCGAGAGGAGAGGGAGGCCAAGAGGCCTCAAGGATCGGGCAGTTATAGTAGTACTCCTTCGAGAGGCCAGTTTGAGCAGGGTAGAGGTCGTTCCTTCAGGCCCGCTCAGTCAGCCCGTCCAGAGTATCGTGGGGCATCTGCAGGTCGTGGTTATCATGGGTTGCAACAGGGCCAGTCATCACTCAGCGCCCTCCCAGCTCGTGCTCCGTCAGCCTAGGGTCCTTCTATGCCGAGTGCACTTGCTAGACACTCCGGTGTGAGAGGTTCCCTTCATTCCTCTTCTTCTCCAGCACCAGGGAGCTGTTATGAGTGTGGGGAGATGGGTCACATGTGGAGGCAGTGTCCTCATCTTGAGGCTAGTTTGTCTCAGTAGAGGGGTCAGCCCTCGACTTCTGCTCCAGCTACCTTACCACCCGCCCAGCAAGCTAAAGGTGGAGGTCAGGCAGCCAGGGTCGCCCCAGAGGGGGAGGTTGATCAGGCGGTGGCCAGGCTCGATTCTATGCTATTCCAGGTAGGACAGATTCCAGTGCTTCATATACCGTCATTACAGGTATTATTTCAGTATGCCACAAGGATGCCTTTGTATTATTTGATCTCGGTTCCACCTATTCGTATGTATCCTCATATTTTGCTCATTATTTGGGTACGCCCCAGGAGTTTCTTGCTTTACCGGTTCATGTGTCTACCCCAGTAGGCGATACTGTTGTTGTAGACCGTGTGTACCGGCCATGTATAGTAACTATTGGGGGTCTGGATACACGAGTGGACCTATTGCTATTGGGCATGGTGGATTTTGATGTCATTTTAGGCATGGATTGGTTATCTCCGTGTCGTGCTATTCTAGACTGTCATGCTAAGACCGTCACATTGGCTATGCCGGATGTGCCGCGAATCGAGTGGCGTGGCGTGACTGATTACATTCCTAGTGGAGTGATATCATTCTTGAAGGCCCAGCGTATGGTTGGAAAGGGCTGTCTTTCATACCTAGCATTTGTGAAGGATGTTGGAGCTGAGACTCCCAGCATTGAATCGGTTCCAGTCATAAGGGATTTTTCGGATGTATTTCCCGCAAACCTGTCGGGCATGCCACCAGACAGGGATATTGATTTTGGTATTGACCTGGTGCCGGGCACTCAGCCCATCTCTATTCCACTGTATCGTATGGCACCAGCAGAGTTGAAAGAATTGAAGGAACAACTTCAGGAACTCCTAAATAAGGGGTTCATTCGGCCTAGTGTGTCACCTTGGGGTGCACCGGTTCTGTTTGTGAAGAAGAAGGATGGCATGATGAGAATGTGCATTGATTACAAGCAATTGAACAAGGTAACAATCAAGAACAAGTACCCTTTGCCTTGCATTGATGATTTGTTAGACCAGTTTCAGGGAGCACGAGTGTTCTCCAAGATTGATCTCCGTTCGAGTTATCACCAGTTAAAAATCAGGGATTCATACATTCTTAAGACTGCTTTCCAAACTAGATATGGTCATTATGAGTTTCCTGTTATGTCTTTCAGGCTAACCAATGCCCCAGCAGTGTTCATGCAGTTGATAAATAATGTATTTCGGCCCTATCTAGATTCGTTCGTAGTTGTATTCATTGATGATATTCTGGTGTACTCGCGTAGCTAGGAGGAGCACGTGGAGCATTTGCGAGTTATATTGCAAAGATTGAGGGAGGAGAAGTTGCATGCAAAATTCTCTAAGTGTGAGTTTTGGCTCGGTTCAGTAGCTTTCTTGGGGAGAAGGGGTGCTCTCCTATCTTTTGATTAGGAAAGCAGCACATACCAGGGGGTAGCGACTGTTTATTAAAAACACAGGACTCTGCTAAGTGGTAACGCGATGTATAGAGTCTGACACCTTCCCGGTGCTGGAAGGTCGGAAGGAGAAGTGTTATAAGCTTTGAATGGAAGCCCCGGTAAACAACGGCAGTAACTCTAACTGTCCTAAGGTAGCGAAATTCCTTGTCGCATAAGTAGCGACCTGCACGAATGGCGTAACGACTGCAGCACGTAGTGTCCAGCGAGGGTGTACAGGTTGATCCAAAAAAGATAGAGGCGGTTCAGAGTTGGCCTTGACTTTCCTCAGCCACAGAGATTCGTAGTTTCCTTTGGTTGGCAGGCTATTATCGCCGGTTTGTTCAGAGGTTTTGATCCATTGCATCGCCCTTGACCAAATTGACCCAGAAGGGTGCTCCTTTTGTATGGTCGGACGAGAGTGAAGAGAGCTTCCAGAAGCTCAAGACAGCCTTGACCACAGCTCCAGTATTGATTTTGCCATCAGCTTCAGGTGCATATACTGTGTATTGTGATGCTTCGAGAGTTGGGATTGGTTGTGTATTGATGTAGGAGAGTAGAGTTATTGCTTATGCTTCTCCTCAGTTGAAGACCCATGAGAAGAACTACCCCGTGCATGATTTGGAGCTGGCTGCCATAGTCTATGCATTGAAGATTTGGAAGCATTACTTGTATGGCGTATCTTGTGAGGTTTTTACTGATCATCGCAGCCTTCAACATTTGTTCAAGCAAAAGGATCTTAAGTTGAGGCAGCGGAGATGGTTGGAGTTGCTCAAGGATTATGATATCACTATATTATACTATCCGGGAAAGGCCAATGTGGTGGCCGATGCTTTGAGCCGAAAGGCAGTGAGTATGGGGAGTTTGGCATATATTCCAGTTGGGGAGAGACCCCTTGTAGTTGATGTTCAAGCCTTGGCCAATAGGTTTGTGAGATTAGACATTTTGGAACCTAGCCGGGTGTTGGCTTGTGTGATTTCTCGGTCTTCGTTATACGATCGCATCAGGGAGCGCCAGTATGATGATCCGCATCTGCTTGTCCTTAGGGACAGAGTTCAGCATAACGACGCTAGAGATATCACCATCGGCGATGATGGGGTGTTGAGGATGCAGGGCCGGATTTGTGTACCCAATGTAGATGGGCTTCGGGAGTTGCTTTTGGAGGAGGCCCATAGCTTGCGGTATTCCATTCATCCTGGTGCCGCGAATATGTATCAGGACTTGAGGCAACACTATTGGTGGAGAAGAATGAAGAAAGATATTGTGGGATTCGTAGCTCGGTGTCTAAACTGTCAACAGGTAAAATATGAGCATCAGAGACCGGGTGGCCTGCTTCAGCAGATGGGCTACTCCCGAGTGGAAGTGGGAGCGGATTACTATGGACTTTGTTGTTGGACTCCCACGGACTTTGAAGAGGTTCGATGCTATCTGGGTGATTGTGGATCAACTGACCAAGTCCCTGCACTTCATTCCTGTGTGTACTACCTATTCTTCAGAACGGTTGGCAAGGATTTATATCCGAGAGATTGTTCGGCTACATGGTGTTCCAATTTCTATTATTTCAGATAGAGGTAGTCAGTTTACCTCGCAATTTTGGAGAGCCGTGCAGAGGGAGTTGGGTACTCAGGTGGAGTTGAGCACAGCTTTTAATCCTCAGACGGTTGGGCAGTCCGAGCGTACCATTCAGATATTGGAGGACATGTTACGTGCATGTGCTATTGATTTCGGAGGTTCATGGGATGAGTTTCTACCGCTTGCGGAGTTTTCTTATAACAATAGCTACCGGTCGAGTATTCAGATGACTCCGTATGAGGCTCTGTATGGGAAGCGGTGTAGATCTCCGGTTGGTTGGTTCGAGCCTGGCGAGGCTAGACTATTGGGGACTGACTTGGTTCAGGATGCTCTAGAGAAGGTGAAAACAATCTAGGAGAGGCTCCGTAAAGCGCAGTCGAGGCAGAAGAGTTATGCCGATAGGAAAGTCCGAGATGTGTCCTGCATGGTTGGTGAGAAGGTCTTGCTGAAGGTTTCGCCCATGAAGGGTGTTATGAGATTCGGGAAGAAAGGAAAATTGAGTCCTCGGTTCATTGGGCCATTTGAAGTGCTTCGGAGAATTGGGGAGGTGGCTTATGAGCTTGCTTTGCCACCCAGCCTGTCGAGTGTACACCCAATATTTCATGTTTCTATGCTTCGAAAGTATATTGGGGATCCGTCTCAT
>MCJB01000925.1:231891-256854 GCA_002018475.1 Nicotiana obtusifolia | reverse complement strand
TGTGATGTATGTGGGAGCGGGTGGCACGCCTGCCACAAGAGGTTATTGTAAGTGGGACCGGGTTGCACGCCTGCAACAAGAGGTTACTGGAGGAAAGGATGGCTTATATTTCATATTATTGTGTTAAAGGCCAAATGGCAATGTTCCTCCTTGAAAGTTATTGATCTGTTTGCTTTCATTGATTTGTTATTGCGATGTATATTTTCCTTTCTCTCTTTATTTTGTTGATGTACTTTTGTTATCTGTCGTAGATGCATATATGTCTATGTCTAACAGGTTTATCTGGAGTCTGGTCCTAGCCTCGTCACTACCTCGCCGAGGTTAGGCCAGACACTTACCAGCACATGGGGTCGGTTGTGCTGATACTACACTCTGCACTCTTTTGTGCGGATCCTGGCGCCGCAGGTGTCGGACAGTAAAAGGACTTCCAGCTTTTGTGTGACTTTTCAGGCGACCCAAGGTAGTACTGCAGACGTTCGCATATCTTGGCGTCTTCTGTCCATTCCTTTTAACTGTTTATTCCATATAGTTCGGAAACAACACTTTTGTTATTTCTTTCAAAGACCTTGTTTGTAGTATTCTTAGACAGTCTGTGAAACTGTGACACCAGGTCTTGGGTAGTTTGTAAAAGAGGTTCTATTTAAACTATTTTCTGCATTTTGTTTGTTAAATCATGGTTGTATATTCATGGATGAATGTAGATGAATTGATTATGAATGATAATGTGGTAAACAAAGTAATTTATTGGCTGGCCTAGCTTTCACCAGTAGGCGCCATCACGACTCCCGAGGGTGGGAAATCCGGGGTCGTGACAGCGTGACTCTTCTAAGTACCAAGTCCCCAACGCTAAAGTATCGGAGACGAGTTCTCCGATTGTAGTACCTCTCAATTTTTTGTTTCTGAGCTGCCAATCGGACTAAAGCGGCTTCCCTTTTTTCATCTAAGAGTTCCAGACTAATATTCATAGCTTCTCGGTTGGACTCTTCGGTTGCGTATCGAAACCTGATGCTTGGTTTGCCCACCTTGACCGGTATCAATGCCTCGGTGCCATATACTAAGGAAAACGGTGTGGCCTCGGTATTGGTTTTCTCAGTTGTACGGTACGCTGATAAGACTTCGGGCAGCAATTCCCTCCATTTTCCTTTAGCATCGGCCAGCCTTTTTTTCAAGTTTTGGATTATGGTTTTGTTGGTCGACTCTGCTTGACCGTTGCCACTAGGGTGATATGGAGTCGACAATATTCTCTTGATCTTGTTATCTTCGAAGAACTTGGTTATTTTACTTCCGACGAACTGTCTGCCATTATCGCAAACGATTTCTGAGGGCATCCCGAACCGGCAAATGATATGGTCCCATATGAAGTCAATCACCTCTTTTTCCCTGATCTTCTCGTAAGCCTGTGCTTCTACCCACTTAGAAAAATAGTCAGTCATAAGAAGAATAAATTGAGCTTTACCTGGTGCTCGAGGGAGGGGACGGACAACGTCCATCCCCCACTTCATAAATGGCCATGGTGATATAACCAAATGCAGGGCTTCTGCGGGCTGGTGGATCATCGGTGCATGTCTTTGGCATCCACTGCATTTGCGTACGAACTCCTTTGCATCTTTCTCCATGTTGTTCCAGTAATAGCAGGCCCGAATTACTTTTCGAACTAACGAATCGGAATCGGAATAGTTGCCGCAAGCTCCTTCGTGTATTTCTTTTAGGATGTACTCGGTGTCTCCAGGCCCAAGGCATATGGCGAGAGGGCCATCGAATGTCCTCCTGTACAATGCCCCATCATCGGCCAAACAAAATAGGGCCGCCTTTGCGCGCAACGCTCTCGATTCTTTGGGATAGGATGGTAATTTACCCGAGCTAAGATACTCCACGTACTTATTTCTCCAATTCCAGGTCAAGCTTGTTGAGTTGACCTCGGCATGACCTTCTTCCACCACCGACCTTAACAACTGCACGACTTTTTCAGAGTCGATTTCTTCGTCTTCGACCGACGAGCCTAAGTTGGCAAGGGCATCAGCTTCGCTGTTTTGTTCCCGAGGTATGTGTTATAGGGTCCATTCCTTAAACTTGTGTAATGTAACCTAAAGTTTATCCACATACCTTTGCATACGCCCTTCCCTGACTTCGAACGTTCTATTTACTTGATTGACAACAAGGAGGGAATCGCACTTGCCCTCGATTACTTCCGCTCCAAGGGTTTTGGCTAATTCTAGACCTGCAATCATAGCCTCATACTCGGCCTCATTGTTAGTCAGTTTTATAGTTTTAATAGACTTTCTAATCGTATTCTCGGTCGGGGGTTTGAGCACGATAACTAACCCCGACCCTATTGAATTTGAGGCACCGTCTGTGAACAAAGTCCACATTCCCGAAGGAGTCCCTGATTTAATCATGAGTTCTTTCTCGACTTCGGGGACGAGCGACGACGTAAAATCGGTGACAAAATCGGCCAGTACCTGAGACTTTATCGAGGTTCGAGGTCGATACTCGATATCATATCCACTAATTTCGATGGCCCATTTGGCCAATCGATCTGACAACTCTGGTTTGTGCATAATATTTCTAAGTGGGTAAGTTGTCACCACGCATATCGGGTGACACTGAAAGTATGGTTTCAATTTTCTAGAGGCACTCAACAAGGCGAGTGCTAGTTTTTCTAAGTGTGGGTACCTGGTTTCGGCTTCTCCTAATGTTCTACTGACGTAGTAAATGGGAAATTGCGTACCTTGTTCTTCTCGGACCAGAACCCCGCTTACTGCTATCTCCGATACGGCTAGGTAAAGATATAACTGCTCGCCTGCTTTCGGTGTATGTAGTAAAGGAGGGCTAGAAAGATACATTTTTAGTTCCTCCAATGCATGTTGGCATTCCGGCCCCCACGTGAATTCGTTTTTCTTCTTTAGCAAATTGAAGAACCAATGACTCTAGTCCGATGATCTCGATATGAACCGGCCCAATGCTGCTATTCGGCCAGTCAATTTCTGCACGGCCTTGACGCTGTCGATGACCGTTATGTCCTCAATGGCCTTAATTTTATCGGGGTTGATTTCTATTCCCCGATTTGAAACCATAAAGCCGAGGAACTTCCCTGAGCCTACACCGAACGCGTATTTCTCCAGATTCAACTTCATGTTGTATTTCTTTAGAACGTCAAACGTTTCCTGCAAATGACTTAATTGGTCCTCTGCTCGCAGGGACTTAACCAACATGTCATCGATATAAACTTCCATTGTTTTACCTAGTTGTTTTTCGAATATTTTATTTACTAGGCGTTGGTATGTCGCCCCTGCATTTTTAAGCCCGAATGGCATCACATTATAGCAATAGGTGCCATACTTGGTGATGAAGGATGTTTTTTCTTGGTCATCCTTATCCATTTGTATCTAGTTATATCCAGAGTAGGCATCGAGAAAACTAAGAGTCTCGTGGCCGGCGGTCGCATCGATCATGCGATCGATGTTGGGCAAGGGGAAAGAGTCCTTGGGGCATGCTTTATTTAGGTCTTTATAGTCTATACACATCCTAAGTTTGTTCCCCTTTTTAGGGACGACAACTACATTAGCTAACCATTCTGGGTACTTAACCTCCCGAATGGACCCTATATTTAAGAGTTTATTTACCTCGTCTTTGATGAAGTCCTATTTAGTTTCGGACTGAGGTCTCCTCTTTTGTTTGATCGGCCGGAACTTCGGATCGACGCTCAGCTTGTGCGTTGTTATTTCCGGCGGTATGCCTGTCATGTCTAAATAGGACCATGCAAAGGAATTTTCATTAGCTGAATGGAAAGTAATTAGTTTGGCCCTGAGCTTGGAGTTTAAGCCCGAGCCCAGGTATACCTTTCGATCGGGTGCGTCGCTGCGGATCGATATTTGTTCAAGCTCTTCAATTGTTGATTTGGTTACGTCGGACTCATCCGGAATGATAAATGATCGGGGTATCCCGTAACCATCGGCGTCGAGCTGATCCTGTTCACCCCCATTTGTTGAAGGTGGCCTCTCTGATTGCTATTTGGCCTTCTCGGGAGGATCGGTAGGTTTTGACGCTGCCTCTTCCACTGCGAACATTTCCCTTGCAGCATGTTGTTCTCTATATACGGTAACGACCCCCTCAGCCGATGGAAACTTCAGCATTTGATGTAATGTCGAAGGTACGGCTTTGATGTCGTGTATCCAAGGCCTTCCGAGCAAGGCGTTATATCTCATATCGTCTTCAATCACGCAACATTTTATCGCTTTGATAGCTCCCGCGATATTCACCATTAGTGTTATTTCACCCTTGGTTGTTTCCGAAGCCATGTTAAAGCCATTGAGGACCCGGACCTCGGAGATAATCTGGCTTGACAGCCCCTATTGTTCAATAACCCAAGACCGAACTATGTTGACCGAGCACCCGGGATCGATAAGTATACGTTTCACTCAGGTGTTGTGTACTAGCATTGATATCACCAATGCTTCATTATGAGGTTGTGTAAGCCCTTCGATATCCCTGTCACTAAAACACAAAGCCCCTTCTGCTGCGTAGTCACGAGTATGTTTTTCTCAAGTAATAGATATTTGCTGGTGTGTTGCGGCTCTTCTTGTCTTGCTGGTCTGTTTCTACTTTCATAGTGGTTTTTGGCTCGATCGCTTAAGATCTCCCGAAGGTGCCCGTTTTCGAGCAGACGAGCTACTTCCTCTCTCAGCTGCCGACAATCTTCCGTTCTGTGTCCATGCATGCCATGATATTTACATATGAGGTTGGGATCTCTCTTGGCAGGGTCCGTTTGCAATGGCCTTGGCCATTTGGTGTCTCTAATGCGACCGATGGCTGATACAAGAGTCGCCGAATCGACATTAAAATTGTACTCGGACAATCGAGGTGCTTCTCGATGGTTACCGATTCTTTCAAAGTTATTTTTCGGTAACGGCCTTCGGTTCCTCTTGTTGGAATTGTTCCTGCTTTCATGTCCCGGGGATCTGTGTCCTCGCGGGATGACTTTTCGATCTCCTGGGTACAGTCAGTGCCTATCTCGGTTCAACTTAGATTCTCGATAGTTATCCCTTAGGGGTCGGTCATAAGTTCTAACAGGATAAGAGGAGCCCGAGGGGACTCCGATCTGTTCGTCTTCTACCCTGATCTTCGATTGGTACCGGTTGTGAATGTCCGCCCAAGTGACGGCCGGGTATTCAATCAAACTTTGTTTGAGTTGTTGAGATGCCATTGAACTTCGAGCATTGAGCCCTTTAGTGAAGGCTTGTACGGCCCAATCATCGGTGACCAGCGGCAGATCCATCCTCTCCATCTGAAAGCGCGATACGAACTCTCTTAACATTTCGTTGTCCCGTTGTCTGACTTTGAACAAATCTGATTTCCTTGTCTCGACCTTGATAGCGCCCGCATAGGCTTTGACGAAGGTATCGGCGAGCATGGAAAAGGAATCGATGGAATTCGGTGGTAAGTTATGATACCACGTCATCGCTCCCTTGCATAGTGTTTCTCCGAATTTCTTCAGAAGGACGGACTCAATTTTGTCGTCTTCGAGATCGTTCCCTTTTATAGAGCAAGTGTACGCTGTCACATGCTCATTTGGATCCGAAGTCCCGTTGTATTTGGGAATTTTCGGCATGCAGAATTTTTTTGGAATCGGCTTTGGAGCAGTGCTGGATGGGAAAGGTTTTTGTACGAACTTTTTTGAGTCCAAACCTTTCAGCACTGGGGGTGCCCCCGGAATCTGGTCTACCCTTGAATTGTACGTCTCCACCTTCTTATCGTTGGCCTGGATCCTTTTTTCTCCCGTCTCGACCCGTTTAGTCAACTCCTCGAGCATTTTCATGATTCCGGAGTTTACTCCCGAAGCACTTTCATCCGGTTGCACTGCGATCGGCTCATTTTGTGGAGCTATCCCTCGAGAAGAAATGGCTTCGACTCTGTCTGGTATTTGACCGCGACTTTGCAATTGAGCTATGGCCGCTTGCTGGGCTTGCAGCATGTCAAATATCACTTTGAGGCTAATTTCGTCTCCTCCATTACGTTCAGTTTCTGAATGGTGTTCCCCCCGAACGCTGTTCGATGGGTCAAAGGTCTGATCAGCGTCAACTGCCACCTGAGAGTTGGCGTCAATCGGGACCTCGTTTCCGCCTTGGTGGTTAAGCTCGTTGTTGACGGGAAGTGAGTGCGACATGATTATGTTGTAATCTGAAAAACAGAAAGTTCTGCAAAGAGCAAGCGTAAAATAGTGTGTGGCAGAGAATTTGTATCAAACGTTCACTATTATCCTTGGCCCCACGGTGGGCGCCAAACTGTTTACTCTAAAATTCGAGCAACAATTGAATTTATTCGCTGCGTTAAGGATACATGAAACAATTCAATACAATGAAAAATATAATGGCAAATGATTGACTTAAATAAATAAAAAATGATCAAACCGTTGGAGTTGAATAGACTGCCAGTAATGGGATGAAACACAATAAGAAGTAAACAATTCTGATAAGAGATAGGAATAGTAATTAATATTTCAATCGTGTCTGTTGCCCCTTACAATGGAGATAAAACGCTCCTTTTATAGATAAGGGAAGAGCCCTAAGTATGGTAAAAGCCTGATTACAAGATAAAAATCCCTCTAATTATGGGATGGAATATCCCTAAAATAATGGCCTAACGTTTATGACGGTTGAAGCCGTGACTCCCGCCGAGATATCAGGAGCCCACGAGATATCCGGTTTTCCCATTATATGGAACTGATCCTTTTCCCATGAGATGCACCTTCCTTGACCGGCGTCGATTGCCTTATCTCGGTGGCCTCAGTTCCGAACCCAGTAGTGCCCGACTTCGGGCGTTCCTTCCCGAAATGCTGGTCCCGGTTTTGAAGTAGTTCGGTCTTGCATTGAGCATGAGCCCGACCTTCCTTGTGCGCTCGATTATACCCGACACAATACAGTGATAATCACCACATATCTCAGAATTAGGTGGAACAGAGTCACGAGCTCTAACTGAATATATAGAAATATCTCAAAATACAATACTGTTCGGATAGAGAATTAACAGTAATTATGTAAAGAAAGGACTCCAAGGGACTTCGACGATCAAACAACTCTACTTTGAATCCTCACGATTAAAGAGGCTCTCATTGTCTAGGTCCGCTACATCCAATACCTGGATCTGCACAGAAATGTACAGAAACGAAGTATGAGTACACCACGATCGGTATCCAGTAAGTATCAAGACTAACCTCGGTAAAGTAATGACGATGTCAAGTCATGCGATACTCACTAGTCAAAAGAACATGTGCAATAAATCAAGACTGATAACAAAAATATAATGAGAATCAATAACAATAACCTCAACAGGATAAGTGTTAACAACTCAATAGTAGAGGCTCAGTTTCAACAAATCATTACTAGGAAACTCACACAAATGGAACCTAGTCCCCAAATTATTATCACAACAGCAATAGCCACTCGTATCACTGCCTCAAAAATATCACAATCCACTTGTATCGTTCCGTCCTGATAAAATCACAATAGCTACCCGTACCGCTCCGCCCAGACAATATCACAATAGCCACCCATATCGCTCCGTCCATACAATATCACCATATCCACCCGTATCTGTCTACCCAAGCAATATCACAGTAGCCACCCATATCACTCCGCCAGGCAACATCACAATAGCCACCCGTATCACTCGCCCAGACAATATCACAATAGCCACCCGTATCGCTCAACACAGTCTATAACACTAAAATGCCGTCATTATACTCCACACAACAACAATCAACCACACAACGTGCCCACAGGTGCCACAATATCACAAAGACAACAGTACCAGAGTTTCACCACAAATATGAGGTCATAATTTATCAATAAGGTGCACATGGATATGAAAATAGTCAAATACGTATGAGTTTTTAACAAATAAAGTGCTACCATGGCTAAAACAAGTGTAATGATCTCGTTCACATAGCCACAAAGTAGTGGAGCAGATTTCATAGACAGTTCATCCCCAAAATAAGGCATATTAATAGCCTAAGGTCTATTCTGGCCACAAACCACACATAACACCCTTGTACACGCTCGTCACCTCGTGTACGCGTTGCTTTTCACATAACACAAACAAATAATTAAGGCCAAATCCAAAGGAAAATTTTTCCACACAAGGTTAGGCAAAATACTTATCTCAAACAAGCCAAATTAGTACTCTAAAAATCCCTTCCCGCGTGAATCAACCTCCAGAAGTCTCGAATCCACCCAAAATAACTTAATAACATCAATAAAAGCCATAAGAAACTAATCCAAACAATAAAGGTCGAATCTTCAATCAAATACTCAAAGTCGACTAAAAGGTCAACCCGAGCACGTACCCCAGAACCCGACAGAACTCACAAATTTCGATAATCCATTCGAATACAAGTCCAACCATACTAGTTTCACTCAAATCCAACTCTGGATCGATGTTCAAATCTCAAATGTTCACTTTTAAAAAGTTTTGACAATAACCCCCAATTTTTTTTAGATTCATCACTCAAATGCCAAAAATCAAAGATGCAATCATGAAAAATAATCAAACTCGAGTCAAAAATACATACACCAATCCAAGTCGTGAAAATCCCCTCCAAAATCGTCCAAATTTGTGCTTCCAATCTCAAAAAATGGTAATATAAACTCAAAGTCCGAAAATAGAACTTTATAACACTGCTCCAGGTAAACCCTTTGCGATCGTGGGACTAGCTTCGCAATCGAGAAGCACAAACTTCACTGGCCACAGAAATACACTTTGTGTTCACGGCACATACCTCACAAACATGATGAAAAATGATGTCAACCCTTCGGGAACGCGGCATTAACCTCCCGATCGCAAAGGCAAACTCCACCAGCTCCCAACTTCCTAATGCGAACACAGTACCATTAGCGTAACATGAAGAATAGCCATCTCAAACCTCCACGAGTGCGCTCCACTTGTCGCGGCCTCGATGAATAAACCACTAGTGGCCCAAAACACACTTCCCGATCGCGAAGCTCTTATGCGATCGCGATGCCCAACAGCCCAACAACAGAAATCAGAGATACTGGCAATACCAACATGAGGGTAAATGATCTGAAACCACACCGGAACTCACTCGAGCCCCTCGGAACCCCATCCGAATATACCAACAAGTCCCATAACATAACACAGACCTACGTAAGGCCTCAAATCACACATAATAACATAGAAAACCGAAATCATGCCTCAATTCAAGTTTAATGAACTATTTCAAATTTTCAAATTTCAAACTTACGTTGAACACGTCTAATTAACTTGGTATCGCCTCAAATTTTGCATAGAAGTTCCAAATGACATAATGAACATATTCTAACTCCCGAAACAACAATCCAAACCAATAATATCGAAGTCAACTCTTGGTCAAACTTATGAACTTTCCTAACCTCAAATTGCCAACTTTCACCAGTTAGAGGCAAAACCTTCTAGAAATATCCAAATGCAAATCCGGGCATGCACAAAAGTCACCATCCAGACCTAAAGGAACCGTAAAAACTTCGATTTGAGGTCAAATACACAAAAGTCAAACTTGGTCAACTCTTTCAACTTAAAGGTTCCTATCCTAGTTGAGAATCATTCTTCCAAATCAATCCCGAACCACTCGAAAACTAAAACCGACCATACACGAATTTCATAATACATCATATGAAGCTACCCAAAAATCCAAACCACCAAACAGAATGAAAATGCTCAGAACGACTGGTCGAATTGTTGCATCCTCTCCCACTCAAACATACGTTCGTCCTCGAACGTGCCTAGGGTCGTTTCAAAGCCACCAAATCAATGTACAAACTTACCATACACAACTCACGGATGATCCCATATGACCTCTACCATATAAACTCAACAACATGACCTAGCTGAAGATTCTTTCTTCAACCTTAGTCCATAAACCTCATAACTCAATCTCCACCATCCATAATCCATTATAAGACCCGATTCTTGCATCTAAACACTATATAAGACTAAACAAGTTTCATCAAGCCATAACCATATTTCAAGGTATAATCACATGATATACTATATAACTCACGTACCCATAGTAATGCCTTCTAACCACAGTAGTTGTTTATAACTAAATCTAGTACCGATAAACAACCTCATATCAACTAAAACCTTGTTCGAAACCTTCAAAACACCGCTAATGATGTAAGAAACATGTGGAAACTCATAACCACTCACCCAATCGATAACTCGTGGAGTTCTCTTTCCCCACCAGGACCATTGCCAAACCCTAAGCTGATTAATGACATTCTTATCCAAACATGCCTTATCTAAGTTCGGGTGCATTAACTCCAGGTCCGAGAATATCATCTTACCCAGTACAAGCTATTCGACCGTCAAGCTACACCATACAACACCTGGTCACAAACGATGCAATCTGTGTACCCAACAAGCAACAACTTGAATATAGCCAAAGATGGAAGGAGAACCAATAACAGGCCCACCCTACAAGTCCCATAAATACCACGACAAACACAATGCTATGAACCCGCCTCACAAGGGAGAAACATAGAACACAAAGAATCATATCTAACATGACCCTGATGTGGCACGTAGCCCGATCCAAACACATTGCAAGTCTCTGCACTGTCTAATGCAAGGCCTAAGTTGTACCCATACACAAAGCCGAAAATCCTCAAACATCATATATGCATCTTGAACTCATTAGTACCTCCTCGAGAGTGATTCACCTCGCTCTAATATCCAAAGTGTAGCCAATATGTACGGAACAACCCATGTCCACCCATAAATGAATACCCAAAAGAAGCAACCAAGTGTTTTCTTTCCTTGCACACTACATCCAGACTGACTATCAAACCTAAATCATCTCAAGATCCTTACATGCCCATAAAGTGTAGTACATCATACACTCAGCTGATCTCTTGCTCCAAAATCATCCTCGAAGTCATCCTTTTCAAGTCATGCTAATCCACAAACGTCCTTCATGCGGAAACTGATACAACATGTGATTTATGAATACATATTCATTCTTAGAAGAATATGAATGTGCTAATGGTAGTAAATATACCAATGTCACGACCCAAAATCCCAACTTATCAGGGTCGTTAGGGCGCCTAACACCACTCGCTAGACAACGAACACAACAGATAATACGAGAAAGAAAAATAATAAATAACTAACAGCAGAACAATAACATAACGTAAAGCAAATATGAGGTAAAATAATAAGTTCCAAACCAACAACTAATGTAAACAACCCCAAGATTTAATGTCACAAGTACATGAGCTTCTAAATCCAACTAAATACAAGGTTCTGAAGAAATACAATATTGTCTAAAACAAAATGGAAACAGTACAACGAAAATAGGAAAGTGACTCTAAGGCCTGCAAACGGGATGCAGCTCTACCTCGAGTCACTATTCGATATCCGCTAAGTACCTCTCGAGACTTTGCTGGTACCGTTGTCAAAATCTTCACAAGTAGTGCAGAATTTTAGTATGAGTACAACCGACCTAATGTATTCAGCAAGTATCGAGCCTAATCTCGTTAAGGTAGTGACGAGGCTAAGACAAGACACCTACTAAAAACTAGTTCAGTTATATACATAAAGCAATAGAATAACAAATAAAGCATCAAAATAGAAAAGGGGCAACAAGCAGAATAATAAGAAGAATCGCAAAGTAAACCTCTTTCAAAATAAGCCCCCGAAACCATCAACTCAAGTCCACATTTTGAATATCAAGTCAAAGTAATAAAGTCAACAAGTTGCACGGCATCACCCTTCGTGCTTTTACTCTCATCCTTACCATATATCATAAATGCAAGTGCACGGCATCACCCTTTGTACTTTTACTATCATCCTCACTATATATCGTAAATGTAAGTGCACGAAATCACTCTTCGTGCTTTTACTCTCATCTTCACGTGATCATAATAAAAATGTATATGCACGGCATCACCCTTCATGCTTTTATCCTCACATTCACTCAATCAATGATATCAATATGCAAATGAGGCATGGCAACACCCTTCGTGCTCTTCACTCTTGCTCACCAAGCAACAACAACAACACAAATTTCAAGCAAGGTGGGAACAAAATTTCAACCTCAACAATAGTGTTAGAATAAGCAAACTCAACTTTTAATGTCACAACAATTTCAACATAAGCAATAAATACAAAAGTGAATAGTCAAAGAATAAACGACCTATCTAAGGCATGAAAGGCATAGTAAATGAAATAAGATGGTACAAATAAGGCAAATTCCACCTGCATGCTTACGGCACATATACACTCGTCACCTTGCAGATACGTCGTCCCCAAACATAATTCACATAGTAAATAGATCAAACAAGTCCGAATTCCCTCAAGTCAAAGTTAACCACGATAACTACCTCTTTCCAGAGTCAAATCAATAATCAACCACGACTTTTCCTTTAGAAAAAGCCTCCAAACCAATCAAATCTATCCAAATATAGTTCAAACAATTCAAAACAGGCTTTAGAAACTACCTACGAATAAAAAAAGATTCAATCTTTAATGAAATTGAAAAGTCAACAAAAGTCAACACCAAAAATTACATTTTCTTTAAAATTTCACATAAAAGCTTTCGGAAAAATGATACGGACCATGCACACAATTCATATAACATCAAATAAAATAAGAGGTCTCAGAATACAAAAATAAAGGGTAGTGCTCAAAACAACCTATCGAGTCGTCACATTCACCACCTCTAAAAGAAACGTTCGTCCTCGAAAGGACATAGAAATATACCCAGACTGGTAAAAAGGTGCGGGTATCTACTCCTCATATCGAACATGGACTCCCACGTAGCTTCCTTGATCGGAATAGAAGGAAAACTCTTAGACCTCAACTTTCGAACCTACCAGTCTAGAATAGCCACCGGCTCTTCCTCATAGATCAAATTCTTATCAAGTTGTACCGTGCTGAAGTCAAAAACATGTGACCTCTCCTCATGGTTCTGAAGCATAGAAACATGGAATACCAGATATACCGCTGCTAGGTTAGGAGGCAATGCAAGCCTATAAGCAATCTCCCCAACTCTCTCTAAGATCTCAAACGGGCCATTAAACATCGGGCTCAACTTTTCCTTTTTCCCAAACAGCATCACGCCCTTCATAAGTGAAACTCAGAGAAGAACCTTCTCACCCACCATGTAAGCCACATCTCGAACCTTTCGGTCCACATAACTCTTTTGCCGGGACTGAGCTGTATGAAGTCGCTCCTAAATCACTTTAACCTTTTCCAAACCATCACGGACCAAATCCGTGCCTAACAATCTAGCCTCACCGGGCTCAAACCAACCAACCGGCAAAGGACATTGCCTCTCATATAAGGCCTCGTACGGAGCCATCTAGATGCTCGACTGATACCATTGTTATAGGCGAACTTCGCTAGAGGTAAGAACTGGTCCCACTGACCCCCGAAATCTATAGAGGATGCCTGCAACATGTCCTCCAAAATCTGAATAGTGCACTCGGACTGTCCGTCCATCAAAGGATACAACGTGGTACTCTACTTGACTCGTGTGCGCAACTCAAGCTACATGACTCTTCAAAACTATGATGTGAACTGTGTGCCTCAATTAGAAATTATTTAAATGTGCATGTCGTGCAGGCAGATAATCTACAGGATGTAAATATAAGTCAACTGCTCTAAAGAATAGGAGGTGATCACCAAAATAAAGTGTGTGAACTTAGTCAACCGGTCCGCAATAACCCAAACTGTGTCATATTTCTTCAAGGTCAGTGGTAAGCCTACCACGAAATCCATAATGATGCACTCCCACTTCCACTCCAGTATCTCCAATATCTGAGTCAACCCACCCATTTTCTGATGTTCATACTTCACATGGTGACAATTCAAACACCGAGAGACACAATCTACAATATTTTTCTTCATCTTCCACCATCAATAGTGTTATTTCAAGTCACCGTACATCTTTGTGACACTTGGTGAATAGAATAGCATGAACTATGAGCCTTCTCAAGGATCAACTCTCTCGACCCATCAATATTTGGAACACAAATCTAGCCCTAAAGCCCATAACACCCTCATCTCCAACCATAACCTCCTTGGACTGCCCTGCTGCACCATGTCTTACAACACCAACAAGTGAGGATCATCAAACTAGCGAGTGTTGATACGCTCCAACAATGATGACTGTGCCACAACACAAGCAAGAACCCAGCTAGGCTGCGAAACATCCAACCCCACGAACCGATTGGCCAAGGCCTAAACATCCATGGCTAGTGGTTTCTCCACTGCTGGTAAATATGCCAAACTGCCCATGCTCTCTACATTCCTACTCAATGCATCGGCCACTACATTGGCCTTCCTCGGATGATATAATATGGTGTATCATAGTCCTTCAGTAACTCTAACCATCTCCACTGTTGCAAATTAAGGTCCTTCTGCTTGAATAGGTGCTGGAGACTTCGATAGTCAGTATAGACCTCACATGGAACGTCGTATAGCTAATGCCTCCAAATCTTTAGTGCGTGAACAATAGCTGGTAACTCTAAATCACGCACAGTGTAATTCTTCTCATGAAACTTCAACTAATGAGATGCGTAGGCAATCACCTTACCATCCTGGATCAACACCGCCCCAAGCCCAATACGCGATGCATACTAATACACAATGTAAGATCCCAAACCTGTAGTCAACACTAACATTGAGGCTGTAGGCAATGCAGTCTGAGCTTCTGAAAGCTCACCTCACACTCGTCGAACTATCTGAAAAGAGCACCCTTCTGGGTCAACTTGGTTAATGAGGCTGAGATACATGAAAACCCCTCTACAAACCGGCGATAATAACCTACCAAACCTAGGAAGCTCCGAATCTCTATAGCTGAAGCATGTCTAGGCCAGTTCTGAACTGCCTCTATCTTCTTAGGATCCACCATGATACCCTCGAAAGAGAAAACATGGCCCAAAAAGGCAACCGAGTCTAACCAGGACTCACACTTTGAAACCTTGGCATATAACTGACGATCCCTCAAAGTCTGAAGTATAATATATTAGTGTTGCTCATGCTCTTCTCGACTATGGAGTAAACCCAAATATCATTAATGAAGAAAATCACAAAGAAATATAAATAGGGATTGAATACCTGGTTTATCTAATCCATAAAGGTTGCTGGGGTACTTATCAAGCCAAATGACATCACTAAGAACTCGTAGCAACTATACCGAGTCCGAAAAGCTATCTTAGGGACATTCGATGCCTTAATCTTCACCTGATGATAGCGCTACCTCAAATCAATCTTGGAAAACACCTTGGCACCCTGAAGTTGGTCAAATAAGTCATCAATCCTCGGCAATGAATACTTGTTCTACATAGTGACCTGGCTCAACTTTCGATAATCTATGCACATCCTCATCAATCCGTCCTTCTTCTTCACAAACAACACTGGTACACCCCAAGGCGACATACTAGGTCTAATGAATCCATTGTCAAGCAAATCCTGCAACTGTTCCTTCAATTCTTTCAACTAAACTAGGGCAATAGGGTATGGTGGAATAGGAATAGGCTGAGTGCCCGGAACCAATTCAATGCAAAATCCATGGAAGGAACCTCCGCACTAGAATCACGGATATAGTTAAATTCTCCAAACACCTCTTCTCGACAATACACTGAGCCTTCACATATGAAATGACCCTGCTAGTTGAGTGACCAGGATTCCCTCTCTACTCCAATCGAGGCAACCCCAGCATGGCTAACGTCATAGTCTTGGGGTGGCAATCCAAGATAGCGTGATAAGGTAACAACTAATCCATGCCCCAAATCATATCAAAATCCATCATATTAAGTAATAGAAGGTCAACCATAGTCTCATAGCTCCCAATAGTGACTAGTACGATAGACCCGGTCCACCGCGATAGAGCCCTAACAGGCGTAGACACATAAACATGTGTACTTAGAGAATCATGAAACATTTCCAAATATGAAGCAAAATAGGATAACACATACAAATAAGTAGAGAGTAGATAAAATAACACGGATGCATCTCTACAAAAAAAATGGAACAATACATATGATGACCGCATCAGACGACTCCGCCTCAGATCTAGCTGGAAATGCATCGCAATAGGGCTGAGCCCTACCAATCTGACCTCCACCTCTCGGACGGCCTCTCATTGGCTGGCCTCCACCTCTAGCTGCCTAACCCCTACCCCTAGCTATTTGGGCAAGTGGTAGAGCAACCGATGCCAGAACCATGGCACGAGTACCCTGATGTGGCATGCTGCTCTGTGACGTAGGGAAAATCCTCGCGACATGCCTCAAGTCCCCACAAGTATAACATGACCTCAGTTTATCTGACTGCTGACCCTGGAACTAACCCTGTCGACCTAAATAACCACCCTAATAACTTTGAATTGGATGTGCACTAACCAGAGCTGAAGGTGCACTGTATGCTAGCTGCTCGGGAAAAGGTCCATAAGCACTATGGCTGCCTGAGGCACCATGTGAAACCTGAAGCGTTGATTGAACCGGCATGATAGGATGGCCTCTACAAAAAGAACCCCTGCCTCCAGATGAGGCACCACTGAAACCACCAAACCGACGAGTCCTCTTCTCAGATGTTTCCTCTCTACCCTAGCCACGAATTCTCTCGGTCCGCCTAGCAATCTCCATATACCGAGTAAAAAAGCATCATCCTCAGTCTCTCTGGCCATCTGTAGCCCGATGCTGTAAGTAAGGCTATCTATAAACCTCCACACCCTCTCCCTCTCTATATGGATCAAAATAATTGCATGATGGGATAAATCCACGAATCTGGCCTCATATTTAGTAACGGTCATGCTACCTTGCTGTAGGCGCTCAAAATGACTGTGGAAGTCCTCTCTCTAAGTAAAGGGGATGAACTTCTCCAAGAATAGCTGTGAGAACTGTGCCCAAGTGAGAGGAGGTGAATCTGCTGATCTACCATGAACATACTCCTGCCACCACCTCTTGGCAGAGCCATGGATCTAAAACACTGCGAAGTCAACTCCAGTTGACTCCATTATACCCATGTTTCACAATACCTCATGGCAACGGTCTAAGAAATCCTGGAGGTCCTCAGAACTGTACCACCAAAGTGAGTGGGAAACAACTTGGTAAGCTTGTCCAACCTCTTTAGCCCCTCGGACGACATCGCGGGTCCTTCCCTAGACTCTGTAGCAATAACAGGGTAAAATTCTCTAACTAGTGGAACTACCGGAGTCTGATAGCTGTGAGCCATCTATTTTGGAGCGTGAGTAGCGGAAGTCTAGGCTCCTCCTCTAGCCTGAGAGACGAATGGTGCTATAAGAAATACACCTGCCTGGGCCACACTCTCCATAAGGCCAACCAGGCAGACTAGGGCATCCTGAAGTAATGGGTAGTGATGAACCCCTTTGGGACCTGAGTTGGTCCAACTGGCGCAGTTGGAACACTGATCTCCTCTTTCTGCTCGATTTGAGGCTCTGCAATAGGTGTTATTGCACGTGATCTAGGCTGAGCTCTGTCTGTACCTCGGACCCGGCTTCAGCCCTTGGTAGTGGCTGGAGCCTGGGGCTCCGACTCCTTATTAGCTACCAATGCAGTATGTGTCCTCACCATCGGTGATAGACTAAGAATAGAATGATTCAAACTCAATAACAGAATAAAGTTGCATGATAGAGAAAGAAAGAAGGTGAAATTTCCTAAAGCCTTATAGCCTTTAGAAGATAAGTACAGACGGCTCTGTACCGATCCTCAAGACTCTACTAGGCTTGCTTATGACTCGTGAGACCTAGGCAACCTATGGCTCTGAAACCAATTTGTCACGACCCAAAATCCCAACCTATCAGGGTCATGAGGGCGCCTGACACTACTTGATAGGCAAGCCAATACAACAGATAATATGAGAAAGAAAAACGATAAATAACTAACAGTAGAAAAATAACATAATATAAAAGCAACTCTGAGGTAAAATAATAAGTTCTGAAACCAACAACTAACGTAAACCACCTCAAGATTTGGTGTCAGAAATACATGAGCTTCTAAATCCAACTAATTACAAGGTTCTAAAAGAGATACAACATTGTCCAGAAACAGTACAACTGAAATAAAAAAGCGACCCTAAGGCCTGCGAACGGGATGCAGCTCTACCTCGAATACTCTCTGGCATCCGCTATGTACCTCTCGGGACTCAGCTGGTGCCGATGTCAAAATCTGCATAAGGAGTGTAAAAGCACAGTGTGAGTACAACCGACCCAATATACTCAGTAAGTGTCGAACCTAACCCCGACGAGGTAGTGATGAGGCTAAAGAAAGACACCTACTAAAAACATTCAGTTATATACGTAAAGCAGCATAATAACAAATAAAGCATCAAAGTAACAACAGGGTGGAGACGGGTAGAAAAGGGGCGACAAGCGGGAAAATAAGAAGAATCGCAGTAAACCTCTTTCAAAATAAACCCCCGAGACCATCAAGCCAAGTCCACATTTCAAATTTCAAGTCAAAGCAATAAAGTCAATAAGTTGCACGGCATCACCCTTCGTGCTTTTACTCTCATCCTCATCATATATCATAAATGCAAGTGCACAACATCACCCTTCGTACTTTTACTATCATCCTTACTATATATCGTAAATGTAAGTGCACGAAATCACTCTTCGTGCTTTTACTCTCATCTTCACGTGATCATAATAAAAATGCATATGCATGGCATCACCCTTCGTGCTTTTAATCTCATCCTCATGTGATCATAATAAAAATGTATATGCATGGTATCACTCTTCATGCTTTTATCACATCATTCGCTCAATCAATAATATCACTATGTCAATGAGGCACAGCAACACCCTTCGTGCTCTTCACTCTTCCTCACCAAGCAACAACAACAACATTAATATCAAGCAAGGTGGAAAGCAAATTTCAACCTCAACAATAGTGTTAGAATAAGCAAACTCAACTTTCAATATCATAACAATTTCAACATAAGAAATAAACACAAAAGCGAATAGTCAAAGAAATAAAGGCTAGTATTCAAAACGACCTATCATATTGTCACAACTACATTCACCTCTAGAAAGAGATTTGAGAGGAAATAAGAAAATAATTTCATTATAATTGCATCAATAATCATTGATCATGTATCTATTGTGATTATGTCAAAATATTATGACTATGTGATTATTACAGGGCAAAAGTAATGGAAGCAACATATCTTGCCTATAATTATTTTGACCGTGACCATAATAGCATAACTTTTTCTTTGAAAGAAATATTCACCATATGGATGTTGATGAATATGTGGTAGTACAAAATTAATTGAGAGCTCTGGAAGATCCAATTATACTATTTTGGAGAAATAAAATTTATGATCAATAAGGTATTATATCGTAGTAAGTCTCAAAGAAACTTATTAAGTTTCTAAAATATTCAGGAAAGGTTGGTTGTATTGAGACTACAAATAAAGGAAAATTTTAGTATCTTTTATTACTACAACTTGTAGCGGGGTAATATATACGTGAAAAGCTACCCACTTTATTCTCCAATTTGTACTACACGAATAAAAGAATACCACAATAAAGTAGAAGTTTATTGATATACAACTCATATCATAATAAACTTAGAGTTTATTGATAATTGCACACGTCATGGTGTAAACCTGAAGTTTATCAATATTGATAATTTATCCAGTTGGTATAATTGGTTTAGCCATATTAATATAAGTATGATGTACAAAAATAAAAAAGAATTCACATGGGTAGATATTAAAGAACTAGAAAGTTCTTTATGAATTCTCTTATGCTAGTTATTCTCATTAATTAATGGACCAATTAAAATTGTGGTTGAATCCCATGAATATTGGAAATATCAAAGGTGAATATAAGCTCATTCACCAGCCATGTATACCACATAAGATGCATCTATGAGATGGTTACATATGCAATTATTATTAACCCCCAACCTGGTGTTTGCGAGGTAACTTGCTCAATAATTTAATTTAGAGCATAATTTTTAGATTTTCTATTCAAGATAGCTCATCTTGATAAGTTGGTTTATATCACAGTTAGTTTAGCAAAATAATTTGTCGAGTGCCTCCACTTAATAGTTAAACTATTGCTTATGAGAACAAAATTATCTATGTCAGTTGATATACGTTATATACGAAAGGATATTACATTCTTCCCTCACAACTGGTTCAAGATCAGGAACCAACTAATTATATCTTATTATTATTATTATTATTATTATTATTATTATTAATGTGCGATGTATGTTTTGATTAACACCATGATAATTGGTAGAAAATGTATTAAATAATGTGTAGATTATCCCATATTTAGCTCTTGTTTGTGTGAATTTGGATGTTAATAACATTGATTCATGTTAATATAATATGTTTTTATGTGTAGGAATGAGTTGAAAATAATCGGAGACGAAATCGGGGGAGAAACGAGCTAAAACAAGAAGAAACGGACAAAGGGAGAAACCAGGCCACAGGCCAGCGCCCAGCGCTGCCTGTGGCGCTGGAACCAGTGACTTCTGGAATGCTTCTGCCTTCAGTCCCTTGGGGGGCGCTGGGCGCTGGCCAGGGACTGATTTCGGAATTTGTCTCCTACTTCGCCTAGAAGACCCCAAGTCGACCCCAACCCTTCCTAACTCCTATATAAACACCCCTAAACCTATCTAAGAGATATAGAACATGATTTTGGAGCAAGAGGAGGCATAGGAACATCAACAACACAATAATTTCTCAGTTCATCAATCCAAACTAGTATCTTTATTTTAGTTTTTCTTACTTAGTTATTTGATTTTGTTGAACATGAGTGGCTAATCACCCTTTGTTCTGGGGTTGTGATTAGCCATGAATATTGTGTTTCTAACTTGATGAATTCGTTTTAATAGTTAATGTGGCTAAGATTGTTTCTTCAATTCTATGCTAAATTGCTTAATTGCTTTGGCCATCAATTAAGTTCTATCAATTATCTATGCTATGTTTGGGAAAACCAAGTCTAGATTAGAATAAGGATTCAAGAAAGCATGTTCTTAACTTTGTTAAAAGGAGCGGATTCGTGGTTAAGATAGGAATATACTTAATCACCATGCTTAATTATATAAATCGTGCTCTTAATGCATTCTTGCTAGATTAATTCCATAGGAATATAGGCATTAATCTTGTTAGGAATAGGAGAATAGTACTTCGGAAGAAGGCTATGAGTATTACTATCGATCAATTAGCAATCTTACATTAACTATATGAACGATAAGTCAAGTAGAACGCAATAGGATTGGAAACAAATTCACAACCCTGGAATCTTTGTTTTATTGATTACAAAATACATAATTGTTCTTTGCAATTCCTAGAATTAAATTAGAATTACAATTTAGACTAAATTATATACCAAACTTGATCTTGCTTAATAAAATAACGATATTAGTTGTTATAAAGTAGTTAACTTAAGTCCCTTGGGTACGATAATCCGGGATCACTGTCCTATATTACTTGCCGATCACGTATACTTGCGTGTGCTTTAGGGAGTAACACACCATAACGCACAAAAGTGAGTTTTCAAAGTTGAGGAAGCAAGTTAATTTGTCTCCTACTTCGCCTAGAAGACCCCAAGTCGACCCCAACCCTTCCTAACTCCTATATAAACACCCCTAAACCTATCTAAGAGATATAGAACATGATTTTGGAGCAAGAGGAGGCATAGGAACATCAACAACACAATAATTTCTCAGTTCATCAATCCAAACTAGTATCTTTATTTTAGTTTTTCTTACTTAGTTATTTGATTTTGTTGAACATGAGTGGCTAATCACCCTTTGTTCTGGGGTTGTGATTAGCCATGAATATTGTGTTTCTAACTTGATGAATTCGTTTTAATAGTTAATGTGGCTAAGATTGTTTCTTCAATTCTATGCTAAATTGCTTAATTGCTTTGGCCATCAATTAAGTTCTATCAATTATCTATGCTATGTTTGGGAAAACCAAGTCTAGATTAGAATAAAGATTCAAGAAAGCATGTTCTTAACTTTGTTAAAAGGAGCGTATTCGTGGTTAAGATAGGAATATACTTAATCACCATGCTTAATTATATAAATCGTGTTCTTAATGCATTCTTGCTAGATTAATTCCATAGGAATATAGGCATTAATCTTGTTAGGAATAGGAGAATAGTACTTCGGAAGAAGGCTATGAGTATTACTATCGATCAATTAGCAATCTTACATTAACTATATGAACGATAAGTCAAGTAGAACGCAATAGGATTGGAAACAAATTCACAACCCTGGAATCTTTGTTTTATTGATTACAAAATACATAATTGTTCTTTGCAATTCCTAGAATTAAATTAGAATTACAATTTAGACTAAATTATATACCAAACTTGATCTTGCTTAATAAAATAACGATATTAGTTGTTATAAAGTAGTTAACTTAAGTCCCTTGGGTACGATAATCCGGGCTCATTGTCCTATATTACTTGTCGATCACGTATACTTGCGTGTGCTTTAGGGAGTAACACACCATAACGCACAAAAGTGAGTTTTCAAAGTTGAGGAAGCAAGTTAATTTGTCTCCTACTTCGCCTAGAAGACCCCAAGTCGACCCCAACCCTTCCTAACTCCTATATAAACACCCCTAAACCTATCTAAGAGATATAGAACGTGATTTTGGAGCAAGAGGAGGCCTAGGAACATCAACAACACAACAATTTCTCAGTTCATCAATCCAAACTAGTATCTTTATTTTAGTTTTTCTTACTTAGTTATTTGATTTTGTTGAACATGAGTGGCTAATCACCCTTTGTTCTGGGGTTGTGATTAGCCATGAATATTGTGTTTCTAACTTGATGAATTCGTTTTAATAGTTAATGTGGCTAAGATTATTTCTTCAATTCTATGCTAAATTGCTTAATTGCTTTGGCCATCAATTAAGTTCTATCAATTATCTATGCTATGTTTGGGAAAACCAAGTCTAGATTAGANTTGAAGCTGCAAGGCCTAATCTGGCCAATATGACTCAGGCAATTGTCAAGCCCGAGATCACAGGACATTTTGAGCTGAAGCAGTATATGGTACAACTCATCCAGTCGACGGGCCAATATGTGGGGCTGCCTCACGAAGACCCACAGCGACACATCCAGAATTTCTTGGAGATAACAGACACGTACAACTACCCGAATGTGTCGAAGGATTACGTATGATTGACTTTGTTTCCCTTTTCTCTATTGGGGGAAGAAAAAGAGTGGCTACAAAAGGAGCCGGCAAACAGTATATACACATGGGATGACTTGGCAAGAAAGTTACTGATAAAATTCTTTCCCACCAAGAAAATCAAATCACTGAGAAGTCAAATTTTGGGCTTTGAACAGAGAGAGGGGGAAACCCTTAGACAGGCATGGGAGAGGTACAAAAAGTTACTTAGAGACTGTCCACACCATTGCCAAACGGATGAGGTACTCGGGCATACATTTGTTGACGGTTTAGATGAAGCCTCCAAGATGAACCTTGATTCAGCATGCGGTGGAAGTTGCATGGCTTAACCTTACAGCGAAATCCAACTCTTATTAAACAACTTTACAGCCAATGATCATAATTGGCAAGGTGATGGTGACTCACGCAGAGCCATAAAGCAGAAGGGAGCAGGTTTGATAGAATTGGATGATTTGGCAGCCATGAGAGCCGAAATGGCTAAATTGGCTAATCAGATGAATCATATGACTATGCAGCAGGTGCAGCCCAGGCAGCAGGTTCAGCAAATGTCAATATGCTGCGAGATGTGTGGCGATAACCACACAAGTGATATGTGTCCCATCAACCCAGAGTCTATATATTATGTGGGACAACAAAGCAGGGGCCCCGGGAATCAACATACACAGTACGGAAATTCCTACAATCCAAATTGGAGGAATCATCCTAATTTTTCGTGGGGAGGTAATCAGTCGCAGCAGAATATGAGCAGACCACAGGGAAATTATAACCAATCACAGAGGCAACCTCCTCAATCTGAGGATAACACAAATGAGTTACTGAAGAGTGCAGTTCAAGAATTCAAGGAAAATTACCGCAAAATTTAAAGGACCCGGGCAGTTTCACTATCCAGATATCTATTGGGAAACATGCTGTGGGAAGAGCCCTATGCGACCTCGGAGCAAGCATAAACTTGATGCCATTATCAGTATTCCGACAGTTGGGATTAGGCGATCCACGCCCGACCACAGTCATATTGCAGCTGGTAGACCGCTCTTTAGCTCACCCGGAGGGTGTTATTGAGGATGTTCTAGTCCAAGTGGGCTCGTTTATATTTCCGACGGATTTCATCATCTTGGACTACGAGCCAGATTAGGACGTCCCATTTATTTTGGGGCGCCCATTCCTAGCCACAGGCCGCGCCATTATCGATGTCTGCAAGGGTAAAATGACGATGCGAGAGGGTAATCAAGAAGAAGTATTCAAGGTTTATAAACCACTCCGGTTGCCAACCCATTACGAGGAATTAGCAATGATCTCGGCGGTGGAGAATGCTTCCATATCCGTAGTGCCTAACATGAGTCCGGTTGATCCTAGTGAACGAGGATTGCTTAGGGAGGTGAAAAAGAGTATGACAACGGAAATTAAGAAAGTACCGGATATTTCCGGCAATTATGTCCCGGGGCGCAGAAAAGCAGAAGAATGGGAAAGGCCTGTCACTCTGACCCATCTCAGGCCATCTGTTGAAGAAGCTTGGAGGCTAGAAATCAAGCCAGATTGAGAGCACGAATTTGAGTCGTGCCGCGACGTTAAATTAGACGCTTGTTGGGAGGCAACCCAATGTTTAATTTTGTTTTAGTTAACTTCTTATTTTTTTAGATTAGCTAGAAGAATATAATTGATGAATTAAAATAGGGTAAGGAATGTTGTAATAAGTGATACGAAAAAAAAAAAAAAAAAACTTGTAGTTTTCACCTTTAAAGTTCCGAGCTTTACTCATCTATCATCATGGACATTTACT
>MCJB01000925.1:146051-231871 GCA_002018475.1 Nicotiana obtusifolia | reverse complement strand
AAAAAAAAAAAAAAAAAAAAAGAGCAGCTGACGAAAACTCACTATTTCCAGCGCCCAGCGTTGTCTGTGGCGCTGAAAGCAGTAAGTTTTAAAGGTCCAGGTATGTTTTCTTTCCTTTCTTTTAATTTCGACCCATACCCACCTACCCGACCCATTACCCATTTCCCCTAACTAAATAACCCTTTTATATTAAGCAACCCACCCGTTTTTATTCACTCTAACACACACACGCATAAAACAAAACTCTCTGCTTCTTCATTGTTCTTCTTCCTCTTCTTCTTCTACATAGCTTTTCAATCGCCCACAATCAGGTATGGTTCTTCTTTCTTTCTTTTTCTTCTCTTTTACTTGTTTATTTGTTATGTTTATTGAATAAGCACTACCTGTTCCCACTCCCCACATTCCCTTTCATCTTCTTCTTCGAATAGTAATCTAGACCTGGCCACATATATATAAGGCCGAAAATGTAGTGCTGTTGGTTGGTTTTTATTGTATCGGAGTAGTAAACTAATAGTCCCTCTACTTCGTCAAAATCCGGGAAGGTGACTACACCTCACCATTGTTGAGGATGAAGAACAATTTTTGTGCACACCACGTGGTTGCTTAAATGCCTGAATGATAACTTTTTAAGTTTCGATGAAGTCTGAGTAATCGGAAATACTTATATATGCATTTGAATTAAGTGTGGGGTAGTTTGGGTGATTTCTAAGTATTGAGGGGTCGGTTTTGATCTCAAACATGTTGTGCACCCTATTTATTCATCATGTATGTTGTAATAATCGTGTACGCTAGTTCTTGTATGTATGCTTGTAGTTTTCACCTTTAAAGTTCCGAGCTTTACTCATCTATCATCATGGACATTTACTCACATTGCTATGTTCATTAACTCTCACACACGGGGAAGTCTTGAATACCCGTCACTTCTCTTGCACACACTTGTTTTATTTGTTAAGTTTAAGTGTGGGGTTCGTTCATGCAATTGGCCTACACTTTTCTCATTTTTTTCTAGTTGCCGTGTTGCAGGAAGATATGGCATGTGACGATGCAAAAGGGAAAGCCTTTGGCAAGGCTGCCACCACCGCACAAGCTCCTTAAATCGCAAACAGGGAGTTTTCTTCTCACCCTGCTTTGTTTTACATGTTTGCATGCATCGAGGGTAATGCATTGTTTAAGTGTAGGGTGGGAAATATCTGTACTGTGATTGTTGTGAATGTATATCATGTATGATTTAGTTTTATTTTGGTGTTTTTTTTTTATAGTTGTATTGTTATTATTCGTTAGTGTATAAATTAATTTTTAATGTATAAACTGACAATTTTTGAAAAAAAAATCGATTTTTCCCGAAGATGGATCATTTTCTTGAGGGATAAAATTGGATTAAAAATAACAAAAAGATTTTTCTTTATTTTTAGGATAGTTAGGTAATATTCCTTGGTTTTTCTTAGGGCACCGGTTCTTTTCCAAGGATGTAATTTGAACCGGGCAACTATAATTTTTCTTTTAGGATTAGTATTAGGAAAAACTGAGTAAGAATGAACTACTCCTTGACATGGTTGATGCTAGTACAATAAGTGATGACACATGATCCATTTTCCGGTAAGTTAAATTATAAGTCGAAGAAAAACAACCCAATTTGTGACGCCCCATCTCAATAATTGACTTGCTTAAACATCTAGTGCGTTATTGCTTGATTATTTCAAGTAAATATGCTTGCTCAACTCGACATTTGAATAGGACCATTGTGATTGAGTCATGTGCATCGTGTGGGTGAGAGTTTGATCCTCTATGTTATCTCATATAGTCTAGAACTTGCCCTGTGTGTTAACTAAAGAGAAATTGTAAGTTGGGATAATCTAAGAAATGATATAGGCACTTCTTTGTTTGATTTTAGATGTGCTTGTCGCATCGAATATAAATTTGTCCATTGTTAGCCCTTTTGAGCCTATGAGCCTCTTTCTTTGTGTACCTACATTACAAGTCATTCCCTTTATTTGTTCTTGAATTTAGCCTTAATTGAACCTTTACCTCCGAAAGCACTTAGTCGCTAGAAGAAGTAAGGGTGGTTAGAGGGATTGTCTTGTGAAAGAATGGAACCATGAAAGAACTTGTTGGCTATGAGAAGCTCAATTGAAAAAAAAATCACTAGTGGATGAATAATGTGTATGGAGGATGAAAAATAAGAAAGAAGAAATTATTTGATGAAAAAAAAAAAATTTATTGCAAAAGAGATGAAAATATTCACCTCCTATTGTAGTATGCTAAGTGATTGAAAAGAAAAGGGCTATGTATATGAGACAAGTTTAGTGATTGGAAGAAAAAGAAGTGTTTGAATATTGGGTGTAGTGTATTAAGTGCTTAGGAGGACTAGTCACTACTACCAAATATATCCTACCCGTCCCCTAGCCTACATTACAACCCGACAAAGTCCTACTTGATCTTAGATTTGACTAACTCAATTAGTGGGAGTCTACACTATGGGCAAGCTTATGGTACTCTATGGGATGCATATGAGTTCTTTGTGAGAGTGAGAGTTGGTGTGCAAATTTTGTGTGATTCCATTCGTATATATAGATTCACTCTTCATATATTGGTTAGGGCACATGATTTCATGAACAATTGGTAATGTATGAATTGTTTTGTTGGGTAAGTATGAATTGAAGTAGCTTAATGTGGCAAGTCGGCTTTTGAGGTTGGGTTATGACAATTGGGGTGTTGAATGTGATTGAATTAATGGGATTAATTGAACTTTATGGGAATGATATGGATAACTTATGTGTTCATACTTGTTCAACTAGTATTGATTGTGTTCAAGAGTATGAAGTATTTTAATGTTGAATGTTTCGTGCTAAGCTAAAAGTTAGTAGTTGGAAAAGGTTGGTTAAAGTCCCATTGCTCGAGGGCGAGCAAGAGTTTAAGTGTGGGGTGTTGATAATTGGTAGAAAAGGTATTAAATAATGTGTAGATTATCCCATATTTAGCTCTTGTTTGTGTGAATTTGGATGTTAATCACATTGATTCATGTTAATATAATATGTTTTTATGTGTAGGAATGAGTTGAAAACAATCGGGGACGAAATTGGGAGAGAAACGAGCTAAAACAAGAAGAAACGGACAAAGGGAGAAGCCAACCCACAAGCCAGCGCCCAGCGCTGCCTGTGGCGCTGGAGGCAGTGAGCTTAGAAGACATTCTGCCTTCAGTCCCCTGGGGGGCGCTAGGCGCTGACCAGGGGACCGATTTCGGAATTTGTCTCCTACTTCGCCTAGAAGACCCCAAGTCGACCCCAACCCTTCCTAACTCCTATATAAACACCCCTAAACCTATCTAAGAGATATAGAACGTGATTTTGGAGCAAGAGGAGGCCTAGGAACATCAACAACACAACAATTTCTCAGTTCATCAATCCAAACTAGTATCTTTATTTTAGTTTTTCTTACTTAGTTATTTGATTTTGTTGAACATGAGTGGCTAATCACCCTTTGTTCTGGGGTTGTGATTAGCCATGAATATTGTGTTTCTAACTTGATGAATTCGTTTTAATAGTTAATGTGGCTAAGATTGTTTCTTCAATTATATGCTAAATTGCTTAATTGCTTTGGCCATCAATTAAGTTCTATCAATTATCTATGCTATGTTTGGGAAAACCAAGTCTAGATTAGAATAAGGATTCAAGAAAGCATGTTCTTAACTTTGTTAAAAGGAGCGGATTTGTGGTTAAGATAGGAATATACTTAATCACCATGCTTAATTATATAAATCGTGTTCTTAATGCATTCTTGCTAGATTAATTCCATAGGAATATAGGCATTAATCTTGTTAGGAATAGGAGAATAGTACTTCGGAAGAAGGCTATGAGTATTACTATCGATCAATTAGCAATCTTACATTAACTATATGAACGATAAGTCAAGTAGAACGTAATAGGATTGGAAACAAATTCACAACCCTGGAATCTTTGTTTTATTGATTACAAAATACATAATTGTTCTTTGCAATTCCTAGAATTAAATTAGAATTACAATATAGACTAAATTATATACCAAACTTGATCTTGCTTGATAAAATAACGATATTAGTTGTTATAAAGTAGTTAACTTAAGTCCCTTGGGTACGATAATCCGGACTCACTGTCCTATATTACTTGTCGATCATGTATACTTGCGTGTGCGTTAGGGAGTAACACACCATAATGCACAAAAGTGAGTTTTCAAAGTTGAGGAAGCAAGTTAATTTTTCTAACATGAGGGGGAGACAGGATAAATAGTTGAGAAAAAGTTATGTGAAATGAATTATCATTTGTACATCTAGATCCTCAAATAAGATAATATGAACTTGAAGTTCATAAAAAGATAATTCATCTGCAATATATAGCAAAGTATGCCAGACGTATTTGTGACCCAAAGAAAGTAACTATATTCTCATTGCAAATGCTCCTATAAGAATAATTCCTAGATAGACAATGTCTATGGTACGTTAAAGCGTATAAACAAGTCTGTTACAAATAAAATTCTTGATAAAAAAGATGAACAAATGATCATAATAAGGAGGCAAGTGATCTAGAAGATCACATGACATAATACTTCATAAAATCTCAAGAGAGGACCAGGTACCTGAAAATATGAATGAAGAGATCTCTATGTTATGTCTTTATGAAAAATTGGATGTTGGAACCAATATAAAATATCCGTCGACTACATCCATGATAATGCTAAATATATATGAGGATCTTAGGTTTGGACAAGAAATTCAAATAGAATTGGTTTCATATGAAATACATGTAGTTTTGGACCTGCAGTTCAAACACTTGAAAGTAATAAGTCAATGATGTGCGCAATCACTTTTATCAATCTTTTATATCTAGCATGACATGAAAACTTGATATGCATCTAAAGTCTATTTATATGGGTTTTATGACTTAACTTATATGACAATCCCTTAAGGATTTAAATCGCTTAAAGCATATACAACTTTTGGTCCTGAAGTACCACATCCTAAGTGCAATTTGTGCACATATGTATCTTGCTATAATTTAAAGCATGATAATTTGATAGCGAAAATTTTTACCTCTATGGAGATATTGAAAAAGTCATTCCATAATATTATGTGAAGACATTACATATCTATCAAGAATGATGATTTCAAAGTAAAACATATTCATTCAAGTTAATATGGCTAATTTGTTTATCAAATCTCTACCAACGATCTTTTGAAGATGGTGTATTGGAATGTGAAGGCTCAAAGATGTGAATTTATTGTCTCCTCAGGGGCAGTTTAAAATGTGTTGTACTCTTTTCTTCTTGCAAGGTTTTGTCCCAATAGGTTTTTCTTGCAAGATTCTTAATGAGGCAACCAAAAGGCGTATTGTTAGATAAGTAATGTTCTCTTTTTCCTTCACTAGAATTTTTTCCTACTTGATTTTATTTTAGTTAAGGTTTTAATAAGGCACGTTATCTGTTTATAGACATTCAAGGGGGAATACTATAAATAGTATTTTATTTATGATGAATGTCTATCTTTTAGAGAGATTTTACAGTTTATTACTTTGTGGCTAAGTCTCCTTTCCCCTATAAATAGAGAAGTTCTATTCAATTATAAATTATCCCAAAATCAATAAGAATTATATCTCTCTACTTTTCTCTGTAATACTCTTCTTCTTTTATTTTTTTATAACATATAGACATATTTGACTATGCATAGGTTAGAAATTCTTCTCTTTTTTTTTACAACCCAGCAAGAAAGATTTTTTTTCTAGTTTTTTTTTTAAATTATAAAATATTATTAATCACCAATAATCTGTAAAAAAAACACAAAGGCAACCTACCAGGTTACCCTTGTCATAACTATCTTATGGCACCAGCAATCGTACCGATATAAAACATCAAAGCTCCTACAAAGAATAAATAAATAATGACACCCCAAGCAAATCTCACAGTAACGACCCAACTTGTCATTTTGAGCATTTGCATTTCATTCAACTGTTTGAAGTCTTGAGTAGCTTCATTTGATGTATTATGACATGTGTGAATCATCGGTTTTGGTTTTCAGATGATTCGAAATTGATTTGAAAGAATGAATCTCATGTTAGAAGTTTAAGTTGAAAGAGTTGACCAAGTTTGACTTTGTGTATCGGAGCTTGGATCGAAGTTTTGATGGTTTAGTTAGGTCCAGATGGTAATTTTGGACTTGGCGGTATGTCTTGATTTTCATTTGAGTGGTTCTAGAAGGTTTCGACACTAATTGGTGAACGTTAGAAATTTGAAGGTTTGGAAAGCTCATAGGTTTGACTAAGAGTCGACTTTGATGATATCGAGTTCAATATTTTTTTTAGGAGTTGGAATAGGTTTATTAAGTCATTTGTAACTTGTGTGCAAAATTTGAAGTCATTCCGAGTTGATTTGATAGGGTTCGCACGAGTTTCGGAAGTTGAAAGTTCAAAAGTTCATTAAATTCGATTTGAGGTGTGATTCGTAATTTTAATGTTGCTATGGGGTGATTTGAGGCCTCGAGTAGGCCGCATTATGTTTTGGGAATTTTTGTTATATTTGGACGGGGTCCCGAGGGGGCCCGAGTGTGTTTCGGATTGACTTGGACCATTTTGCTATTTGCTACTGTTGGTTGTGTTCTAGTGTGACCGCACCTACCAGAAATTGGGCACAGGTGCAGAGCCGCAGATGTGGCAGGCTTAGCGCAGAAGCGAAAAGTGGAGCTGGGAGCAAGTGATCACAGATGCAGAGGACTCAACGCATATGCGAGAGCGCAGATGCTGGCTTATGTGCGCAAAATCGGGATGGTGCACAGATGTGCGTTTCGTGTTGCACCTGTGATGTCGCAGAAACGGATGTTTTTACGTAGGTGCGAGGGGTCGACTTTCTAGTTGTTTCCACAAAAGCGGACGTTATGTCGCAGAAGCGACACTGCAGAACGGTTCATTATTCGCATATGCGAAAAGGTCTGGGCAGAACAATATAAACTCGAGGGTTTGTGCATTTTGTCATATTTTGAGTTGGGGATTTTAGATTTGTGCGATTTTAGAGAGGATCTTCACCACATGGATTGGGATAAGTATTTTTTTACTTGGTTTTGATTATATTTCATGAATCTATCTTCAATTTTGGGTCTTGGATTATGAATTTTAAAGAGAAATTGGCTCTTTTGTCCAAACTTTCCTAAAGTAAATTTTTGAGTTTTGAACATCGATTCGGAGTCAGATTTGAGTGGAATTTAGTATGATTGGACTCGTATTCGAATGGATTGTGGGATTTTGTGAGTTTTGTCGGGTTCCGAGGTGCGGGCTCGAGCTTGACTTTTTGGTTGACTTTGAGTAAATGTATAAAGATTTGATATTTATCGATTGGGTTTATTTCCTTTGGCATTATTTTATGTTTTTGAGTTGCTTTTGGCTAGTTTCAAGCCGTTTGGAGGTCGATACGCGTTATATGGCATTTCTAGAGTATTATTTGGCTTGCTTGGTGTTGGATTTGGCTTGTTCAAGGTAAGGAACATATCTAAACTTGGATTTAAGGTATTTAACCCTGGGAACTATGTTATAAGAGATGTATTGAGGTGACGCACATGCTAGGTGATGAGCGTGTGGGCGTGCACCGGGGAAATCATGATTTTAGTTGACTATTAAGTTGTGACTGGAATTGTTTTGATGTTATATCTTGTTACATCCATGTTCTCCCTACTTGTTTGATTATATGATCTGTGCATCATGTTAGAAATCATGTTTAGGCTATGTGCTTATTGGGTTGAGACAAAATGAGGCTATTTCTCTTGTTTTGAATTACTGCACTAAATGTAATTATATATTCAGTCATGATTCTTCATTTGCATATCATATCTCAGTATCTGTTCATAATTCATTGTTACATCACATGTTATCATTGTTTGGGTTGAGTGGTGCGTGATAGTGAGCCCTTGAGGCTTGAGAGATAAATGACTGAAGTGGGCTTGAGAGCCATGTTGTGAGTGTTATTGTGGATCGGGTTGCACGCTGCAGCAGACCATATTGGCTTTATTACTAATATTATTATTATGGATCAGGCTGCATGCCATAGAAGGCCTTATTGGCTTATTTATTATTTTGGATCGGGCTGCACGTCGCAGCAAGCCTTATAGGCTTTTATATTAGAGCTTGGACATGATCCTCCCCTCCGGAGTTTGACATACCAGAAGTAAGCGCAGGCACGGTGTTATATATATACACATGATTTCATGAGGGGCTTATGAGCCAGGACCTGTACAGTGCTGAGTGATTGTGTATGTGTGCGCAATGAAGTGGGCATTTGAGATAGACAGTTTGAGTATGTTTGAGGGTGAGAGTACCTGGGAATATCCATGAAATCATTCATTTAACATGCATACTTGGCATGTAGGCATAGAGATGCATTTTCCTCATGCCATACAATATTGTAATATTCATGATTTGACATGTGCATTTGATATGTAGGAATTGATATGTATTCCTCATGCTAGATGGTATGTGATAATTGATGACTTGACATGCATATTGAAACGTAAACATAGAGATGTACTTTCCTCATGTTATCTAATAATGAAATATCTTTTTTGTTGTTGAAAGTATGGGAAAAATCATAATTTTTTTTATATATCTTCATATTTTGGTGATTTCGGTGAAAGATTTGAGTTTTACTGTTAGACCTGAAAAGCATGTCTATTTTTCTGTAACTGTGAATGAGCTGAGCGTAATATCTTTTGAGTTATTACTTGTACTGCTTTGTTATATTGTTACGAGTTCTTCTTAGCTATTGGTGTTAGACTCTGGCCATTTTTCGAGCACGTCACTGCTTTTAACCTAAGGTTAGGTTTGTTAATTTTTGAGTACATGCGGTCGGTTATACTCATACTACTGCGTGCAGATTTTAGAGCTGATGTTGTTGTGCATGGCAGGAGCTGGTATTGAAGACGTACTTGCATTCCGGTTATAGCTGCCTCTTGTTCTTTGTATCTTTAAAATTATAAATCTGTTTATGTATATCTCGAACAGATGATGTATTTATTTCATACCAGCTTTGTAAACTCTAAGTTTTAGAAGCTCATGATTTGTACTACCAGTCCTTGTGTTGTTGTGTAAAAGTTCAGCTATTTCATCATTTACTTTCTTAGTAAATCTCATTTGGATTGGATTATTGTTAATTGGCTTACCTAGAGGTTTACTTATGCGCCATCATGACTAGTTATTTTGGGTCATGACAAGTTGGTATCAGAGCTCTAGGTTCATAAGTTCTACGAGTCATGAGCAAGTTTCTAGTAGAGTCTTGCGAATCGATATGATGACGTCCATACCTATCTTCGAAAGGCTACAGGGTATTTAGGATAAAATTTTCATCTTTCTTTCCTTATCGTGCAGCATTGATTCATTTTGAAGTGTATCTTTTTAAATTCCTCCCACTCACTCGTATGCGTATATGAGCGTTCGGTATCAGTTGTGCATCGACGGCTTATGGATTCCATAGATGAGATGCGAGATGTATTGCTATGTTTTTTGGAGCTGGGCTAGTCTAGAGGACTTAAGGTCGGGTTTTGACCGCGCTTGGGCTCGGTGGTCTTAGTTGTACGAGTATGTGCTTTGGACTCATATGTCCGGTTGTGTCCCTAAGAGCGGGACTGATGGCTCATTGAGTGGTTGGATGGCTATATGTTGATTGTGTTGTGACTATAGGATGTGTTCAGATGGCTTGATGTGACGAGAAGGGTTGCTTGGGATGTGAAAAGGACTATTGGATGATTGATTTCTATCTTATTGTGCTGCACATTCTCGAGTTATGATCATGTTGAGGGATCTTTCATGTTATCCAGTTACGGGATGAAGTAGATTCTTATGTCTTGTTGACGAGCTTAGACTTAGGAAGGTTAAGTGATTGCATGATGGTTGTGACCATGGTAGGGCGTAGTGAAAGACCAATTTAAGGCTAAGCGGGTGGGTTATCTCCTGCGGGGTAGTCTGCGGATCTGTGATCCTTATGATGTTATGTGGAGAGTTTCTTTCTACCGGTGGGATATAGTGTTGCAATTTGAGTTTGGATCGGTTGAAAAAGTTGACCTGACTGTCATGAGGATGAATGCGAGCTTAGTAGATGTTTTGAGGTATTTTATGGTTTGTGTTACATGAGCTTATGAAGGATTTAGTTAAATTTTAGTGCGGGATTATGGCAGTAATAGAGTATGGGTATTGTAAGTTATCGGATGATTTGTTCTATGGCATTTAGCCAAGTGAGGAGTCTGCTATCGACGATTTGATTGCATGACTATGTGTTGTACTGGTTTCGGTTTGGGGCATACTTGCGCATCAGGTATGACTTGCAGAGGTTGAGATCGAGTATGCCTTGAGTAAGGAAAATTTCTAGATACGGGTTATATTACACTTTATGGGTATATGAAAATCATAGAATGATTTGAGTTGTTATTCGTGACGGATGTAGTGCGCATGGAGTAGGAATTAACTCAGTTTCTTAGAGGTGTGGATTACTTCTTTGGGTGTTGTTGTGCTAATGGGGCACAGGTCATTTGACTTGTTTGGGCGTGCATTTGAGATCAAAATAGGGTGAATGACTCTTGGGAAGGTTCTAATGGATTCAAGGTGCATATGTAGCGTCTAATACTTTTTCCAGATTTGTATATGGCTAGAAGCTAATATTTGCATTGGATGGTGTCGAGATTCACGGTATTTCTATATTAATATAAATTTCACATTTCAGTATCAGAGAGGTTAAGGAAACAACTTTAGATTCACAAAAGGTCTCCCATAAGTGGATATCTTGATTGCGGTGTTTTGAGTGCTTTAAAAAAGGTAATACAATGGCTTTTGGGCTTTTGGGAGACGTGGTTTCATGCTACGATCTCTTGTGATAAGCTTTCATTAAGGTTCGTAGTGTACTAGCAAGAAAAAGTGTTAACTTGAAGGCAATTTGAAAAGGACTCGGAGAAATATGATAGTTTGGTGGTAAATCGGATCAGCATGGTAATGGGTATAGTCGATTCTTTTGGTTCTTATGATGTGGTGAGTCTCTACATGTGTTTTGTGGCAATACTCTTGGGTTTGGTGACATGCGTGTCTTGGATGGGTTCGAGGAATTTAGTTCTAATGAATTGGTTATGTGCAAATGGGTTTCATAGTGTTCTCGATGATTTCTGCACAATTTAAGATAGGTATTATCTACAGGTATGGGGGGTATGTTGCGTGTTATAATTTTCTCCTGGATGGGATCAAGTGAAAGGTTTCTGGCTAATTGAGTATGTAATCTGCTCATGACTCATGGTCGATAATGTGGTTCTCGTATTTTCATATGATGGCATGATAGATGCGATGCGTCGTGTGGGATTGAGATTTGCATGTGCAAGGTCGCGGTTCAATTTTGATGGGAAGGTCATGAATTCTAGACAGTGTAGGCGGTTTTGGATGTTTAGATGAATTTTAGTACTACTTGGTATTACCTGAGAAGAGTGCGCATTTTAGAAGGACACCTTGTGTTTTGGCTTATGGATGCTTCATTGGTAATACGGCACTCACCTGGTTGACCAACTACTGATATTCAGATTTTTCTATGTGGCATAGAAGAATTATGAAAGTATTTCTCTTGGAAGGAGTATGTATGAAGGATGTGTCAGTTATTTGAGTGGTGGAGTTGGGATCAGATCTAGTGATCCTTTTGTATTCTTAGGGTTTGGAGACTGAGAGTCTCATAGGCATATTGTTTCTTGGTTGCGGACTACAAAGATATGGCCAAGTTAGACAATTGATGGTATCTATTATAGTTAGGTTACTGTGGACTCTTGGAGGGCTAATATTCATTTGGGAATGACCGGAGTTGATTTGGAGGCCCATTGGTAGGCCCAATGAGGATGTGTATTCAACACCAGGTCAGATTTGTTGACTCAGAACTGTTAGTGTTGAGGTGTGTGTCATTCGGCTAGAGTTGAGCTTGTTCGTGTTCTGATATGTTCTATGTGTTGCTCTTCTGTGCTAAGAGGGATCGTGATTTGTTGGTTATATGCACACATGATATGGTTCTGTTTGGGCCTTGTAGTGGAACTTAAGCGAGATGGTTATTAGGGTGCCGAATGGTTGATTGCCCGTTGGTTATGGTCTTTCCGGGCTGTGGTATATTGTGTTATTCGCTTCTCCATGGTTACGGTCATGCACTTCGTGTACTTGATGTCGAATTAAGTGTGGTTGTTGATTTTGAGTATTATGGCTTGAGGTATTTCATTTGGACCGGTGTTTGGATGGGGTCATGCATTGCAGTGGGGTTATGTTGGGATATGTTCCTTTGTGATAGATTTGTGTGTCGTGGTTCTACTATGTGTGATGGGTTCATAGCATTGCGTTTGCGGTGGTACTTGTTGAGCTTGCGGGACGGTTCTCTCATTTGAGTCATTTTCCATGTTGAGTACATTTGAATTGTTGCTTATTGATGCACGGATTGCACGGTTTGTGGTTTTAGGTTGTATTGGTGGGGCATGTCAGTAGAATAGCTATGTTTGATGAGATAAGTTCATTGGAGCTAGAATGGGTGCTATCGGATTTGATTACGGTATGTTTGGAAGAATAATATCGAAAGTCGGCTTAGAATTTGGCTTTGGTTCTTGTAGGACGAGAGAGAGAGAGATCCATGAATTGTTGCTCTGATGAGTGGTTAGGAGTTTTTGTGTGTTTCTTTCATCATCGGCAAGTTTTATTTGATATGAGGTTTATTATCGGTACCGGGTTTGTTTTGTAGCAGCTACTGTGATCCGAAGTTTTGCTACGAGTATGCAAGTTATGTGGTATATCATGGGATTACATCTTGGATTATGGTTATGACTTGATACAGCTTGTTCAGACATATACAGTGTGTGGACGCGAGATTCGGCTCTAGTAATGGATTTCGGGATATTGGAAATTGGGTTCCAAGGTTTATAGGCTAAGGTTAAAGAAGAATCTTCGGTTATGTTGAGCTGACAGATTTACACGGACTAGGGTGACATGGGATCACCCCCGGGTATGTGCATGGTAAGGTTACACGGTGATTTGATAGCTTTGGAACGACTCTTGGAACACTCGAGGACGAATGTATGTTTAAGTGGGGGAGAATGTAAAGACCCAACCTGTCATTTTGAGCATTTGGATTCCCTTTAGCTGTTTGAAGTCTTGAATAGCCTTATTTGATGTATTATGACTTGTGTGAATCATCAGTTTTGGTTTTAAGGTGATTCGGAATTGATTTGGAAGAGTGAATCTCATGTTAGAAGCTTTAAGTTGAAAGAGTAGACCAAGTTTGACTTTTGTGTATCGTAGACCATATCGGAGTTTTGATGGTTTTGTTAGGTCCGAATGGTAATTTTAGACTTTGGCGTATGCCCAGATTTACATTTGGGTGTTTTTAGAAGGTTTCGGCACTAATTGGAGAAAGTTAAAAATTTGAAGGTTTGGAAAACTCATAGGTTTGATCGAGAGTTGACTTTGATGATATCGAGTTCGAATTATTTTTTCGGGAGTTGGACTATGTTCGTTATGTCATTTGGAACTTGTGTGCAACATGAAGTCATTCCGAGTTGATTTGATATGGTTTGGTACGAGTTTTGGAAGTTGAAATTTTAAAAGTTCATTAAGTTCGATTTGAGGTGCAATTCATGGTTTTGATATTGTTATGGGGTGATTTGAGGCCTAGAGTAGGCCCACGTTATGTTTTGGGACTTTTTGGTATATTTGGACGGGGTCCCGAGGTGTTTTGGATTGACTCGGACCATTTCGGACCATGTTGCTATTTGCTGGTGTTGGTTGAGTTCTGGTGTGACCGCACCTGCAGAACATGGGCGCAGGTGTGGAGCCGCAGACGGCAGGCTTAGCGCGGAAGCGGAAAGTGGAGCTGGGAGCAAGTGACCGCAGATGCGGAGGATTCAATGCATCTGTGAGAGCGCAAATGCGGGATTATGTGCGTAGAAGCGGGATGGTGCGCAGATGCGTGTCTTGTGTCACACCTGCGATGTCGCAGAAGCGGATGTTTTTCCGCAGGTGTGAAAGGTCGACTTTCGAGTTGTTTCTGCATAAGCGGACGTTATGTCGCAAAAGCAGCTCATTATTCGCATATGCGAAAAGGTCTAGGAAGAACAATATAAACTCGAGGGTTTGTGCATTTTGTCATATTTCGAGTTGGGGATTTAGGATTTGGGTGATTTTGGAGTCGATTTAATCACATGGATTGGGATAAGTAATTTTTTACTCGATTTTGATTATATTTCATGAATCTATCTTTGATGTTGGCATTTGGATTATGAATTTTAAAGAGAAATTAGAAGTTTTTGTCTAAACTTTCCTAAAGTGAATTTTTGAGTTTTAAACATCGATTTGGAGTCGTATTTGAGTGAAATTTGTATGTTTGGACTCGTATTCGAATGGGTTATCGGATTTTGTGAGTGTTTTTCGGGTTTCGAGGTGCGGTCCCGGGTTTGATTTTTTGGTTGATTTTGAGTAAATGTGTAAAGATTCGACCTTTATCGATTGGGTTTATTTCCTTTGGCATTATTTGATGTTTTTGAGTTGCTTTTGGCTAGTTTCGAACCGTTCGGAGGTCGATACGCACGGGATGGCATTTCTAGAGTATTGCTTGGCTTGCTCAGTGTTGGATTTGGCTTGTTCGAGGTAAGTAACATATCTAAACTTGGATTTGAGGATCTTTGACCCTGGGAACTATGTTATAAGAGATGTATTGAGGTGACGCACATGCTAGGTGACGAGCGTGTGGGTATGCACGGGAAAATCATGATTCTAGTTGACTATTAGACTGTGACCAGACTAGTTTTGCTGTTATATCTTGTTACATCCATGTTCTCCCTACTCATTTGATTATATGATCTGTGCATCATGTTAGAAATCGTGTTTAGGTTATGTTCTTATTCGGTTGAGACACAATGAGGCTATTTCTCTTGTTTTGAGTTATCTGCTTTAACTGTAATTATATACTTAGTCATGATTCTTCATTTGCATATCATATCTCAGTCTCTGTTCATCATTCATTATTAAATCACATGTTATCATTGTTTGGGCTGAGTGATACAAGTTTGTGAGCCCTTGAGACTTGAAAGATTGATGACTAAGGTGGGCTTGAGAGCCGTGTTGTGAGTTTTATTGTGGACAAGCTATATTAGCTTTATTACTATTATTATTATTATTGTCGATCGGGCCGCACGCCGCAGCAAGCCTTATTGGTTTATTCATTATTGTGGCTCGAGCAGCATGCCGCAGCAGGTTTTATAGGTTTTATATTAGCGTTTGGGCAGGATTTTCCCTCCGGAGTTTGACATACCAGCAGTGAGCGTAGGATATATATATATATATTATACATACACACACACACATACACAAGTGCTTTGGTAAGGGGCTTATGAGCCACGCACCCGTACAGTGTTGAGTTATTATGTGTGTGTGTAATGAAGTGGGCATTTGAGACAAACAGCTTGAGTATGTTTGGGGGGGAGAGTACCTGTGGATATCACCGTGAAATCATTCATTTGACATGCATATTTGGCATGTAGACATAGAGATGCATTTTCTCATGCTATACGGTATTGTAACATTCATGATTTGACATATACATTTGATATGTAAGCATTGAGATGTATATTCCTCATACTAGACGGTGTGTGATAATTGATGACTTGACATGTATATTGGCATGTAAGTATAGAGATGTACTTTCCTCATGTTATCAGATAATGAAATATCTTATTTGATGTTGAAAGTTTGGAAAATCACAGTTTTCTAATATACCTTCATATTTTGGTGATTTCGGTGAAAGATTTGAGTTTTACTGTTATACCTGAAAAGCATGTCTATTTTCCCCTAACTGTGAACGAGCTGAGCATAATATCTTTTGAGTTATTATTTGTACTGCTTTTGTTATATTGTTACGAGTTGTTCTTGGCTATTGGTGTTAGACTCTGACCGTCTTTCGAGCTCGTCACTGCGTTCAACCAAAGGTTAGATTTTTTACGTATTGTGTACATGGGGTCGGTTATACTCATACTACACTTCTGCACCATGCATGCAGATTTTGGAGCTGACGTTGTTGTGCATAGGGGGAGCTGGCATTTTACCAGCCCTTGGGTTGTTGTGTGAAAGTTCAGCTATTTCATCATTTACTTTCTCAGTAAGTCTCATTTGAATTGGATTATTGTTAATTGGCTTACCTAGCGGGTTTGTTAGGTGCTATCACGATTAGTGGATTTTGGATTGTGACACTCAATTAACAAAACACATAAAAGATGCTATGTACATAAGTAAATATACTTTAGACCCTAGTGGCATTTTTTAAAGTCGTGCGGACCTAGGCCCAAAGCGAATAATATCACTAGTGAGTTGGGCAGTTGTACCTGAAAAGAGCGTCATGGGCTCCATTGGAACGTGTTACCCTCCCTTGCTCCATGGGTAACACTTATAACGAACCTTGAAGTTCTGGGTAACTATAGGTCAAAAGTTAAAGATCACTCCAAAGAAGTGTCATATTTCTGCAACTTTTTGCATTAGTGTCACGTTTAAATTTTGGCCCTGTTAAGAAAAGTTTTGAAAAATAGCTCACATCAGAATTTTAAAGGATGTTGCCAGACTTTTGAAGCACACTGCCATAATTTCGAAGCATGGCCAAAATTTTAAAAGAATTATGCCAGAATTTTAAAGCACGCTACAAGTATTTCTGGTACTTCAAACTATTTTTTAAAGAATTTCTTAAAAGAGTCAAAACATAAGTGATAGTTCTAAATCATCCAGCATAATTTCAACTAGCATATGCATCCTCAATGAGGGAGGGAGTAAAGGAAACATCATAAGTACCCTGTGCTATGGGCCAGTTAGTCAAAGTGCGTCGTAAAAAGTTGGAGAATGTTCAGAAAACTGTATATACTATGGATGTGGAGACCTTAGAAGGGTCATTTTTATTGACCAAAGCTAAAAAAAAACCTTTATAAATCATATATGTCCCTCCAATTTCCTACCACATGTGCTGCGAAACAGAACTTTTTTTATTTAATGAAGCAAGAGAACAATGATTACATAAATCAGTAATGCGACCGAACTTCACGCAGCAATCAGCATTGTGGTCTGATATGAGTTTAAGTTCACAGTGTAGACTTAAATTATTCGATTCAATTGTCTTGCAATATTCGAAGCAAGTCTAACATGTTAAACTAGAGAATAGAACAATTACCTTTTATAATCGATTTAATTTCAAAACTGTAAATTTTATTTGGTATTGTGAAGACCAAGGGTCGTTTGGTAGGATGAATTAGAGGAAAATAATACATGTATTAGCTTTAGTATTATTAATTCTTTGTTTTGTAGTATTTTTCAACTATGTATAACTAATACAGTTATACATCATATTTCGTACTATTCTATGTATAATTAATACATAGCAAATCATGACATTAGTATATAATTTTTAATATATGAATAAGCATGTATACACACACCCCTATGCAATGTATGTTATTTTAATACACCAAACCAAACAGTGGATAAGAAATAATTTCAACATAACTAATTCTAAAATAATTAATATACACCATATTCAGTACTATTCTTATACACACTTTCAAACAACCCCTAGGAAAAGGCTAAGAAAAGAGTGTCTGTGAAAGAGTACAATGTCCACAGACATCGAAGCAACTAATTAGGAATTGCTACTCATGGGAGCAAATCACACTAATTTTTCTGGAGATATTAGCAAGATTTTCACTAATTGTATATTCCATTCTTACCAAGTTGTAGATCTATTTTATATTAGAGAAAAAGAAGTCTGTTGGTCACCAAAAGTATACCAAAATATAAACTTGGAAGACATTTTATTCGGAGTGTCATATTTTAAATGGGAAGTTAGACTAGTCCTTAAAATTAAGAGAACCATTTGGCTCAAAACTCTACTTAACTTATATTTTATAATCAACTTGAAACAAAAGGTAAAGCCAATTTCCTACCATTAGAATTAAGTTTGAAGCCAATGATCACTGCCTATCTGAATAAATTCAAGGGTAAGCTACTTTGTGGTTTTCAATTTATAGTGTCTTAAGTAATGTATTTTTGATAGGGTGTCAAATGAGCGGGTTGGGTTATTTTGGGCGGGACAAAACGGGTTGAGTCAATAATTGGGCGAGGCAAATGACCCGTCCAAAAGTTATTTTGGCTAAGATAGGTTGGGTCAAAATGGGCTAAAATTTACGTCATAACGTAACCGCCCAACTCGTATCAAGCTTTAATTAATATGTGTTGTTTTTTTATGAATTGTATAATTATTAAATAAGACTTTTTTTTCTTTTGTTATAGTCATATATAACATATCAAAAATTATTTCTAAGATATTTTGGCAAAATTACTCATAGATCAATTTGAGTTAAAAATCAGTCCAACTTGAATGGGTTAAAATGGGTTGGGTCAAGATGGACTAAGTTCAATAAATGGACGGGTCAATAACTAATCCAAACTTGGGCGGGTTTGAGCGGGTCATTTGGGTTTGGGCCAAAGTTGACAACCCTAATTCTTGAAGTTCTTGACAATTGCTAAAGACCAACTCTATCAAGCACTTATCATGTAGAAGATCCTTTAATCACAGCTAAAATCCTGAAACACATGCCTTTAATTAAATTTCTAATTTATCCTCATCCGAAGGAGTGAGGAGGATAGACAAGTTGCAACAAGTTACTAACACATACAGGAGAAGAATAATTTTCATATCTATTTACAGTAGGTGTGGAGAATGCAGAATTTATTAGACCACGCATTCTATCTCTCTCTCTCTAACAGTGACCAGCTGAAGCATCATCTTGACTATAGTTCATTTATGTGGCAACAGGCAGACTATCACAATGCAGATGACTGTAAAGACTTGAGTATTGCCAAATTTCACAATGTAATCATATTTCCTCAGTTTTTACTGGTCTCCAGCCTTCACCAGCAGCATTTTTCCGAGCATGAGATATGAACCCAACTATGTAACCCATAAAAGCTCCAAGCACCAGTACACTTCCAACCTTTACAAACCATGAAAAATTAGACTCCATCTCTTCCATTGTCGCACGACCATCATGGCTACCACCATTCAGAACTTGACCTGAAGCTAGGATCTCCACCATATCATGAACCTCCCCGTCATGGTTTCCTACATAAGAAAGTGTAAGTTTTTCCTTTGTGGCATGTACCCTCATGTATCCAAATTCACCCCCACGGTACAGAGATTGCACGGGCTGTGGGTAAATAGGATCAGTAGGGTGGTCCACTCTTGGCTCCCAGATAGGCTGCCAGTCCTGTCCAGCCATCCCAATCACGACGTGCATCGGAAAAGCCTTCCCTTCCTCCCCATCCAAGCCCAAGCTTCCACAGGTGAAGTTATTCAAAGGGCAAAACCTCTCGTACCTATGTACATGCCCCCACAATACTAGATTCACATGGTTCTTCACAAGAAGAGGTTCCAAATGCGCGAGCATTCTCTCCCTTATAGGGGCATCTTTTTTTTCATTGCTAGTTGTGTACATTGGCCTGTGGCCTTGAAAGATGACAAAAGGAGTCTTTACTCGATCAACTGATTCCAAGTCATGCTTTAAAAAGTCATATTGGTTACTACCCGGAAGGAAATTGGTTTCAGTTGACATATAGACAAAGTGAACTGGCCCAGAATCAAATGAAAAATAAAGATTCCGAGTTGCGGGAGCACGCATTCCAGTCAGCTCTGAAGAGTTTCCAGGCATATGGAACTTAAGACTGTAAGGTACACCACATTCACCTCCCCCATCTGTCCCGTATAGACGGCTTGACCAGTCGGGCTTCCAAGGTTGAAGTGGCCAATCATATTCATGGTTGCCAATGCATACATGGTACGGAACTCTGGATGCAAGAGGTTCTATCTGAGAAAAAAAGTTATCCCACAACCAAGAGTATCCTCTTGCATAACTGATATCTCCAATATGTGAGATAAGAGCAGGCTTATCACCAAGAGCTTCAATATCACGGCTAATCCACTTAATGGTTGATGAACTTTCATCCTGTGTACGAAGAAATGTCAAGTATGGTGTAGCAGTCCCCATGTCTCCAAACAAGAAAGCAAATGTTTCCCCAGAGTCTCCACTTTGTGACACAAAACTGTAAATGGTGCCCCAACCCCCTGAATCACTGCCAACCTGGGTGGTAATACATCATTAGAGATAGAAACAGTGGAAACTGTGACATCCTTCAAGAAATGGAAGATTTCTACTTTTCTAAATTATTGTAATTATCTTTCATAGCAAGTAAGGATCAAAAAGCTGATTTTGTATGGATGGAATTTAGACTAGCAGAACTTCCGAAACAATCTTAATAGAGGATGTTTCAACTATAGCGGATGGCTGTGAAGTCAATGAAAATTTCAATTCAGGAGACTATGTATTCCACTACGAAGATTACATGCATGAACTAGCTCATCATCAAAGGAAATGATTCCACCATGCCTCGCCCCATTGTATAACCATTAACAACCCCTGAACCTTTCTATCATATCAGTATTTCAAACCAAAACTTCACTTGTTTGCGTAGTACTCAAACCACGCACTACATGAAAAGCATAACTCTTACCAAGAAAGTAAATTTGCTTATGAATTAAAGAAATACAGAATATAGGTACATGTAGGAAGAAAATTAGCTTGCTTTCCGACAATGCAATTCTCTAAGTGCGAACTCTAAAGCAAAGACGGGGAAGAGGTTTAGAGAAAAGTATAAACGGACATTGCTTTGTAAGAAAAGGTAAAAAGAAAAGAACTTTGAAGGTAGAGCAAAGAAGTCCTCTCATAAAAAATATCCATCCATAAAGATATCTCATGATAAAGTCAATTTCAACTTCCACTCTTTCATTAAGGATTTCTGGAGTGACCTCTTTTTACGAGTGTTGAAATTACATGATCATATTGAAAAAGGGTTAGCAATAAACAAAAGCAGAGAGGTTGTTTTATGTGTTATAGTAACCCAAACATTTACTGATGAAGAAAAAAAAAAAAAAAAAAAAAAAAATTATAAAATGGATAAGAAGAAGAACAGTCGCGGGGGGTTCTGGGTGAAAGAGGGCACATTTACTGCACTTCAATAAAAATCACAAATAACAGGTAAGAAAAGACAAGGAAGATAAACTAAACCATACATGATAGTGGGTAATGAGAAAGAAAAGTGAAAATCTGAAAATGGTGGGGTGTGTGTGAAGTGAGAAGAGGCATATGTAATGTGAAATTTGGGAAAAAGGGGAGTAGTTAGTTCCGAAGAATGAAAGTAACAAGGAGAAGAAGAAGAAAAGAGAAAGAAATCATACCTGAGCCTTGAAGATTGTCTGAAAATCATACGAGAGGGGTTCGTGTGTTTTGTGGGTGAAGTGAAGAAGTGGGTGGGTTAGGGGATATATTAAAGGGTTATTTAATTAGGGGTAGGGGGTTTTAATTAAAAGAAACTTTAAAAAAAAAAAAAAAAAAAAAAAGAGAGAGAGACAGGGTACTAAAATGACAAGCTTTAAGGTTTTCTTGATGGGGGTTGAGGGTCGATGAGACTTAAGGTTTCTGGCCGGAAATTGATCACCTGACCAGATGGAGCGAGGATCAAATTCTAAGCTTTCAGAACCATTAGTATCTTGGATAAGGTAAAGCCAATTCCCCCCAAACACCCTCTGAATCTACCCAAGAAACAATAGTATAAAAATGGAAACTTTGGATTTTGAGAAATTAAATTAACAAACTTTTGAATCTTTTCCTCCCTCTTTCAAGTGAGTCCAGTTAGTCCTTAGGGTCAGAAGAGAGCTCCACAATTTTGAATCTAAATAATCTATCTGAACATAGCATCGACACCACATCAATCCGAAACTAGCTGTATGAATCAGATATATGAGTTTTGCTCTATTCAGAACAATTTCATTCTGAACATTACTAAATTAGCATTCCACTGCTTTAGTTCACTCAACCATTTCTCAATTGAAAAAGTAAATTATTGCATCTAAAACTAGGTGTAACAAGATTTTATCTCAACTAGTTAATATAACTTGGATTTAAGTTATATACACTGAAATGTAATAAAAACTTTTACACTATTAGTGTAATTTAACATGTTATAACTTACCATTTGATACATGCAGTTACCTGATTGCGTAAATATTTTTTACACCGTGCAGAAACTTATGCCGATCCGAACATAAAAAAATATTTCTATTTTCAAAAAACAAAAAGCTGAAGAAAATTACCTGATAATAATACTTCTTTCCCTTTTCCAAATTAACCATAACTCCGTTATGTACATACCCAGGATCCCTCCAACCAATGCTACTATTAGCTGGAGCATCACACATATCTTCCCTCTCATACCTCACGACCCGAGTTTCCACAACATGATCCAACCCATTCCCGATCAGCCCATATCTCACATAACTCTCTTTCCCATCAGGTGTCACAAACATGACCCGCATCTCATCCTCACGGCCCGTGAGAGCCAAATGCACCTGTTCGGGGCCTCGACCCGACTCAAACCCAATCTCCTCTGACTCCGCAAGAAGATGCCTCGTCTGAGGCAAAGGGTTGTGGTCATGATCCACTAGCTCGGGTACCACCTCTGATTCGGTCCATCTGAAGATCCGGAACTGATACCCGGATCGAAGGTTGACTAAAGGGATGGAAATGGAGCCCGACCCGGATTCCCATTCGGGTGAGGAAGAAAGGAAAAGGTAGCCAATAAATTCGTCGTGGGGTGAGTTGGCTGGAGAGTAAATTCCTAACCAGTCAAGCTTAGAAGGTGACTGAATACCGGACCATTGGATTGTAATAAAATCGCCGGATTTTGATAAGTTCTTTGGGGTTACAGAAATGGAGGAAAATGACGATGAAAAGAAGTTGAAGAGGAGAAAGAAGAAGGTGAGGGAAGGGATCATATTCATTGGTGTTTGGTGCTTTTTCTGTTAAATTTGCAGCATTTTTAGAAAGGGTGTTTAGTTATGGGATTTTTTTCCTTTTAATTTTGTAGATCCTGAGAATTAAGGTACAAACGACGCATATTCCTTTGAATGAAATTGACTTTCCACCCAGAAATGTTGGCAATATTACTAGATAATCGTTGATCATGTAATAATTGGGTCCTTCCATCTTTTCTCTTTTTTGAGAATTATTTAAAGGGTGTTGACTAAGTTTATAAGTTAGATCAATTTAAGTTATAACTACTTTTTAATTTTTTTATGCGTTTTAAAAGTACCACAAGTAGCCAAAATCATAAATTCATTACTCATAACTTATGATTTTATATATTATAAGCATATTTGGTTTGGCTTTGTGATCTCTAAATTAGTCTTCCTAAAACAAAATTTTTAGTTGTCCCTCTATTTTGTTTTTGTCATTCGTCCTTTTTTTGTAAAAATATTTTTAACTCCATATGTTATGTAAATAGCTTTAAGAATATTTAAATCCATTTTAATAGAAAAAATATTGTCTTAATGTTTTATTTATAAGATCCTTTTTAACACCTAAAAGTTTTTTTCAACACATATGCTTCTATAATTATGTACAGTGAGGTGTAGTTACTATTGTAAATATCACCATTTGATAGGAATACTCACCTATGGGGTACACAATTGCGACTATAGAGATTCCATATCACTTCTACATACGTTTTTTTGTTCTTTCATCTATCAAAGAAATTGGATTAATACGTATATGAAAATTAAAATATGGATGTTAATATGTAAAACAAACAATAAAATTGTCTTATATACATAGGATTGGATCGAATCCTTCCACCCCTAACACAAAGATGCCAAGTTCGAGCAAGTATTAAAAAAAAATGATAGAGTTCTTTTTTTTTTTTATCTATATTATTATAAAAGTATGAATGCAATGTCAGTTTACAAAAATAACCTTATAATATTAAGCACAATAACTCATACTAAAAAGATATAATCGGAATTCTAAATATTAGTCTCATAATCCTATTAGTTTTTGGATATAATACTACACGTTAGGTATCCTACATGATTACCTTTAGGAATCCTATTAGTATAATTACTTTCCTGCTGTCTAATTCATATAAAATTGAACAAGTAAATATTTTTAGTCCTGTAATCCTATTACTTTAGGATATACTTCTTAAAAATTCCTGTTACTAATTTAATTTGAAAACGTATTATAATGTCCTATTGCTAATTTAATTTGAGAATGTATTATATTATCCAAATCCATTTAGAAAAAAGGAGAGTCTATATTATTATAAAAGCATAAATACAATATTAGCATACCAAAATAGACCTAAAATATTAAACGGAAGAACTAATATGGAAAGGGCATAACTGTAATAACTTATTTTTTGAAATATAATACCTTATATGCTAATTTTTAATTATTAAATATTTTAAAATTAATAAAATTTGTCTATTAAATTCTTATTAAAATTATGTAGGAAATTTTAATAAAATAAATTTCATCTGAATCCTCTGTATTGGCAATACATTACCACTCCATAATGTCCAATACCAAAAAAAAAAAAGTAATATTAAATGGACTGCATAAAGAGTTAAAATTGAGAAAAAAAATACCCCCACGATAATATATTTTTATATTATATTTGAACTATTTTCCTACTCAAATAATATATTTTTATCAATTTTTCGTGTAATACTAAAAATACTCAATTATTAAACAACAACTAAGAAAATATTTAAGAATATAATGTGTGAGAAAGAGAAAAAAATGATTGGTAAGAGTCAATACAACTAATGATTCCATAGACATAAAGATTTAAAAATGAAATATCATATCAATCTTTTACTCCTTGAAAATAAAATTTATGGTGGATAATTAAGATTAAATATTCAAAACAAGAGGTGAACTACTATATGATCTGAATCAACATAGAATAAATTATTTTTATGCTAAAATAAAATAATTAAATCTTTTAAATTAATTATTTAGCAAGAGTCTAATTCAATTATTTTTTAAATTCATCGTATGAATAAAATTATTATTCAAGTTAAAAAAATAAAAGAGCGTTAAAATAAAAGAGCGTTAAAATAAAAGTAAAAAGGTTAATATATTATTAAAAATTAAAATATTATACAAGTGTCTGAGGAAGTACAATCAAAGCTAAATCCAAAACAATAACAAGCTTTTAAGACTATATTATAAAGAGTCGACTCTGTTATAGCAGAATTATTCTTTGTAGATGCCTTTGTCGGAATCGAAATAATATTTCTATGTCATGCATTACTTGCAAATATCATATCAAGAGACATGAAACTGTTAGCAATAATAGTAAGTGGTGTACCAACAACGATTTTATTGTGAGGTCACCCACTTTAGATTTGATATACCTCTTCAAACAACTTAAATAATCATCACAAATACATCAAAGCAGAGCAATGGTGCTAAATTTATAAGGAAATCAAAATTGATAATATTGGATGAAGCACTTATGGCTAAGTGTCAAATGGAGTTCTAGAGATATATTGGATATTAATGAACCGATTGGCGAAAAATTAATAGTTTGGGAAGTAACTTATGTCAAGTACTACCTGTAGTTCCAAAATCGACAAAAGCAGAGACTGTAAAAGCTAGCTTGCCAAAGTTATACTTCTGGCCTCAAATAAAAAAGATTCGACTGACAAAAAATATAAAGTAAGAACAGATCTAGTTTTTGGTGTATTCTTGCTTCGTGTCGGAAACGAATAAGAGCATCCAAATATTTCCATGATTAAAACGTAATTTGTGCAAATCGCATGATAGAGTTTAAAAGATATCTTAGCTAGCGGAAATGAATATGTTGATCAACTAAATAAAAGATTAATTGAAAAATTTTATAGTAAAAATAAATATTTTTTCGTTTTTGACTCAATAGAAAATGATACCAATAATTACTACTAAGAAGAATACTTAAATACTTTAATATCAAACGACCTCTACTATACATGTTTGTTGTCAAGTTTATTATTTCTTACGTATGTTAGCGTCATCGTATATGTAATAGACTAAGTTGATCTTCCATTGTATATAGGTTGATTTTGAAAGAAAATATGCCTATCGTGCTACTGAAAAACTTAAATACGCCGAATAGCTTATGTATTAGCATAGAGATGGTATATAGAAGTTTTGACTATAACGTCATACGTGTAAAAATTATGATACTGGTCAATGTGCTCCTAAGTATATTTTTATCACCAAATTCAACTTTCGTCTTCCGAAACTAAGGAATATCCTTTTAAATTTGTGTGAAAATATTTTTAGTATGTTTATGTTTTGCAGATATAATAAATAAAGCACAAGGACAAACATTCTAAACATGTGACTATATTTACCGCAATATATTTTCTTGCACGAGCAACTGTATGTTGCACTTTCAAGAGGGATATCAAAATCGACAACAAGAGTTCTAGTTAAGGCAGAGCAACCAAAGCATTAGGAGGAAACATACACAAAAAATATTATCCAGAAAAATATTGTCTATAATTATCTAACTACCATGATAAAATTGATTATTTGTGTCAGTTTTGATGATGCTTTTTTATTTTAAATTTATGTATTATGCTAATATAATAATATTTTTTGGCACTTAAATGATTATTGTATTATTATACATAAATTTTTTTGATTAATTAACTATTATTATTCTTTTATATAAATAAATATTTAAATCATCACATACCATTATTAACGTGCACGTTCGTAGATACTAACAGGCCTTGGTAGCATGAATTCGGGTTAAACGGTCCTCAAAGCATGTATCGGAAATAAATGCATTAAGAAAAGGACTGGAAAATTCGAAAGAAGAAAAAATTCATATTTTATGTATATATATCTCGAAATGAGATGACATAATCCACTAACACAAGTTGAGGTATTAGAGTGAATCTGCTGCTACAATTAAAAGCCTGTTAGCGAAGGCTAATGTCAATATGCACAAGAAGATGCCTTTTGCTAGTAGAGAGTTGCAGGAATATGAAGCAACTCAAGCAATCACACGCCCAAGTTATCACATGTGGACTTGGGCAAAATAGCTTTGCCTTGAGCAGGCTGTTGGCTTTTTGTTCACACTCTAATCTTGGTAGTCCAACTTATGGATGGAAAATCTTTGAACAAATACAAGAACCCACAATTTGCATTTTTAATACAATGATCAAAGCTTTCTTGCTTAAGGGCGAGCTCAATAGAACCATAGAGATATACAAATATATGTTGAAAATTGGAATGTACCCTGATAATTATACACTCCCTTATGTCTTGAAAGCTTGTGCCAGAATGAAAAGTTGTAATCTTGGTGAGTTGGTTCATGGGCAAATCTTGAAATTGGGTTTCTTGATTGATATTTTTGTGGGTAATACTTTAATAGCTATGTACACTGCTATTGACAATGTGGAAGCTGCAAGATTGGTTTTTTATGAGATTCCTTGCAATTGTGTTGTGTCTTGGACTGTTTTGATTTCTGGGTATGCAAAAAGAGGGGATGTTTATGAAGCAAGATTAGCTTTTGAGGAATGTCCAGTGAAAGATAGAGGAGTTTGGGGCTCTATGATATCTGGTTATGTACAAAATAATTGTTTTAAAGAAGGGCTAAAATTGTTTAGGCAAATGCAAATGGCCGGGATTGATCCTGATGAAGCCATTTTTGTTAGTGTACTTTCTGCTTGTGCTCATTTAGGTTGTCTTGATATTGGAATTTGGATTCATAGATATGTGGAGAAGTTAAGAATGTCAATGAGTCTTAAATTAGGCACTGCTCTTATTGATATGTATGCGAAATGTGGTTGCTTGGATATAGCGGAGGAACTGTTCGATCAAATGCCTCAAAGAGACCTTATTTGTTGGAATGCTATGATATCTGGATTTGCTATGAATGGAAATGGTTCAAAAGCCCTTCAGTTATTCAATGAGATGCAAAGTGCCGGGATTAGGCCGGATGATGTTACATTTGTTTCAATGTTTACTGCTTGTAGTTATGCGGGCATGGCAAATGAAGGTCTAAATATGTTGAATCTTATGTGTAATGTGTATCATATTGAGCCCAAAGGTGAACATTATGGATGCATTATCGACGTCCTCAGCAAAGCCGGGCTGCTAGAGGAAGCAAAGAAGATAGTCCAAAACATGCCTAATTCGAGTGTTCCTTCTGAAGAAGCCATAGCTTGGAGAGCATTACTAAGCGCCTTTGGGAATCATGGACTAGTCGATTTGGCTGAGGCCGCTGCTGAGAGGATTGTGCAGTTAGAAAGGCATAGTGGAGCATACGTTCTACTCTCAAATATTTATGTTGCAGCAGGTAAACATGATAATGCAAGAAGGATAAGGAAGAAGATGAAAAGCCAATATATAGACAAGGTACCAGGTTGCAGCTCCCTTGAGATCCATGGTGTTATTCATGAGTTCATTGCAGGAGAGGAAACTCACCCTCAATTGGTTCGAATCCATGAACTTTTGGAGACTATTCACAATCAATTCGATTATAGTGCAGATGTAATACATGTTTCTGATAATTGATATATTTGTTGGTTTTTGGAATTATATTTTTGGTTTCTTGATGCATTTTGTACAAAAAAAATTTGAGGACCGAGAAATTCCAAAAAGCTGGTGCGCGGTTTGAAGCTCGATGAATAATAAGCTGATTCTTGTGTTTATCTCCCTTAAGTATCAGATTTTTGCCTACGCTAGGTTCTAACTTGTTACATGCATCTAACTTACACATTTATGCGTTATGTTCTTACCAATAACCCAAAGCCCTTTGGGTCATTTTGTACTATTTGAATAACTAAAAGTGTCTTCTCAAACATTAGGGGAATTTCTTCGAACATTGTAGTTCGTACTTACTTCAGGACAGGGGAATTTTCTCTATTAATGGAGTTCTTTTTCTTCTTCCATGAAAGATTCGACAAAACCAAGCTTGAAAGAAAATGGACCTCGTGGAAAGAATAAGAAAATTGCTCCCACAAAAAGATTGAATAATTATATTTTGTATAATTATACCAATTTAAAGATTAAGAGATCACATTTTTCTACATAAAAAGAATTCAGCCAACATGCAGGTGGCTTTCCATAAATAAATATATGATAACATTAATTTGGATCTACACAATAATATCAATTCAAACAAAAGGAAATATTTGTTAGAATTATTGTGGCAGATCTTCTCTAATTTGTAGTATTTACTCATTTCTTTCCAAAACATCTAAAACCCAACCTTTTTTCCCCTCGATTAATGTACTTGAATCACAAAAAGCAATATCTTACGTACCTAATTTTGCCTATGCTTCTTTCAAATTTTACTATAAATAATCCACATGAGTTTGGAAATTGAGATCATCTCGAAATTCTATACATTCATGAATACAAAAAGATCAAAAATATCAAATATTGTCTTTCTTAAAATCACGGAAGTAATCAACGGATGTTTTTCCTTTTTATGGAGATAAATACATCCCAAGGAAGTTCACATCATTTACGTTCAAGAAATACGCTTAAGCCCTCGAATCACGAAGAACAATTTGGAGGAAGAATCAACAGAGAAACAGAATTGTACTCACAATTGATTAATAAAATTATTTTATTCTTTTGTGATTGCGGTTAATTTTCATATCTTAAAAATTGGTTGCAAACAAATTGGCACGCCCGGTGGAACAAGTTATGCCCTTCATGTCTTCCTTCTGCAAATCGAAAATTACAAGTTTCAAAATCATCTGCTATGATAGTCAAGTACTTCAAGTCTCGTCTTTAAATTTCGAGAAGCATATACCTCGACAAACCTTGAAGTAGATGGCATTTGTTGACATCGAAATTTTAATGGATTAAGCTAAATCCTAAATTCAAGACACTACAAGATGACTCTTGAAATTCTAGGAGTCTATTAGGGTTGCTTGGAGGCTACTCTACCAAGACCCTAACTTGGAGGCTACCCTAACCCTAGGTCACTCATATAAAAATAGCTATATATTTCCTTAAAAAATCATCCCGAAAATTGAGATCATCTCGAAATTCCATAAATTCACAAAATATTCTCAAAGAGATCAAAGTCATCAAATATTGTCTTTGTCAAAGCCGTGGAAGTGATTAACGTACGTTCTTTCTTTTCACGGAGATCAAATATATCAAGGAAGTTCACATCATCCTACGTTCGAGAAATATGCCGCTTAAGTCCTCGAATCACGGAGAAAAATTTGGAGGAAGAATCAAGGGAGAAATAGAATTTTTACTCACAATTAAATAATAAAATTATTTTATTCAAAAAAAAGAAGTTAGTATTAAGCACTCAATATAGCAAATCTATATTATATCAAAAGGAGGATGGTGATGCATGAGATTGAATCAAGTAGCATATTGACGTACAAAATGCCACATGGAACTTTTAAGATATAATTTAAATAGATTTAAACAAATCTAATAAGCATTAAGACAATTTAGATTTGATACAATTTAATTTATGACATAGTAAATGGATTCTGAAAGTTTTTCAACAATAAAAATTTATTTTAGTAGTTATTCACTAACCACATGATCTATTTTCTCTTATTTCATAATTTTTATATTTTTGGAAATATTATGTAGAAAAATAAAATGACAATAGAAATATTATTACAACAATTAGTTGTAATGTGTTTAAACAAATAAAAAATAATAATTTTCTATGATCAATATCTAAATTGAGTCGGTTAGTTTAAGTTTGAAAACATAACATGATATTTTTGAAAATACGGTCCAATTTAGAAAATAAAAAGATAAAAATTAATTTAAATTTAAATTGAGATTTTTCTTTTTTGAAATATGATAAGAAAAATTTGCGTCGGCGCAACGCACGAGTACTCATATTAGTTCTCGTTAAAAGAAAGATGGCAAATCATTTCCTTTGGTGTGACTCTCTCAATTGTAGTGGTTGCTCATGTTTCTTCTGCAGCAGCAAATGATGGCCAGAATTGGCAGCCAATAAAGAATCCAAAGGATCCTAAAGTGGTGGAAATTGGAGAATATGCAACCGCTGCGTGGAACAGAAATTAAAGTTTGAAAGTGTGTTGGATGGAAAATTTCAAGTTAGTTACCAAAGAAAACAGAAATTTCGAATTTGTTGACGTCTTCTATTATGAACTGGTTATTGCCGCCTAAGAGAAATAGCATCCATAAGTATTCAGGGGATGTTTTTTCCCGTACTTGGGACAATTATAAAACTTTCATTGCCTTCGGTTTAATTTATACTTAAGAGCGGATAAGCAGAGGCGGACCTACGTGTGAGGGGGTCATCGACACCCGTTAAGCTCGGAAAAAAATAGCCTGTAGGCAATATACTTTGAGAAGGGGATACATATTAAATAAGGTGTCCTAATACTCAAAGTGGGGCATGAGGTATTGGTCGTGTTTGCACCTTAATTACTTTTGCTCTTTTGTTGGATGATCTGGGTTTTTGAATCCAGCTCTAGCAATGATCTTATATTTATTTTTCTTTTACTTAAATGACTTATCAGCCCAAATTTCTTCCCCTTTTGGGTTTTTTTTCCTTACAGTTTTCCCCTAAATCACCTTTTTGTTTTGATTAAACTCCTAAAAAAGATCAGATTTCAATCTTCTTCCCTCATACCCTATTTCTTTTGATTAAATCACTCTTTAAAAAAAGTGCCAAATTTACTTTTTTCAAAGCAAAGAACTGAAATTAGCATAATCGTCAAGTTTTCAGAGAGTTGTATGCTAAACTTTGTAGCTAGTAATTAACATGCGTCATGACTATGTTAAGATAGTAGTGCCCCCGAGACTCCAACCCTTAGTCCGCCTCTGTGTATACGCATTTATCCAAATTTTATATATAGTTGAATAAACAATTGAGTTTACCGTTTCTTTTTGTGTTACTTATGAGTAATTTATTTTTTTCCCATTGGATGAATCCTCTTTATCATCTTTAAAGCAATGGACACTTTATCTTGGACAATACATGTTTCCGTTGTCATATTCTGAGATTGCTGAATTTCAGATCTTATATCTAAGCTACTGTGAAGTTGCGAAAAAAAAAAAGAAAAGGAAAAAAAGAGCTTGAATTAGTGACTTACGATCCATAACTCTGTTTAATACCAAAATAGAGAAAGATATATAGTAGAATATTCATCCTAGATCGATCGCGATTACCATGGGGTAGGCAATGAGTGGCATTCGATCAAATTGCGCTTCCCCTCCCCCCTCTTTCTTTTAATTCTAATTAAGCAATTCCAAGATTCTAATCTTTAATATGAATTATCTCTATTCATTTTGCGTTATTCATAGGGATATCGATTTGTAGATTTTAATCTACGTATCTATGCATATTCGTCACAGTAAATTCCTTACCGTGAACTTACCACAATCCTCTAAATTTAAGTCATGCTACAATGTTTTAGCCATCTAACGTTCTCAGATTCTTGATTCATTACTTTGAATGATGGATTTTTGATTGAGGCACTTTCTGTCCTATGATTGCATAATGAGAAAAAGGACTGCTGAGAATATCTAGATTCTTCTGGAAATTAGAAGTCTGTACAAAGTAGAAAGGAAACCTAAAAAGTGTTCACAGCCTCTTCACGAAAAAGCATTAACCATTAAGAAGGAAAGAATACTTGAACACCTGTGTTTTAGATACCTTAATTTTGCTCCTCCAATTCCCTCTTCCATACAAAATCATACTTCTTCAAATAGGCATCAATCAGATATTCACTGTTGAAATAGTTTCAAACTAAGGTACCATTCTAAAGGATGGATATGCTTAAGCCAATGAGGTATGGGAAATCATAAACTTCTTCTTTTTTTCCCTCTTAAAGTATAGTCTTGAAGAATATTTTGAGTTCCCTTTTTTCCCCATAAGAATTAACAATTTCTTCTAGGGTGAGTTTCTCTGCTGCAGGGGAAGAAGAGAAAGAAGCCGGCACCAGCAACAGAGACAGACGAAAGAAAACACAAACGTCAAAAGGTAGTAAATAGGCTCTTCAAAATGTAAATCTTTTTTAATAACCCACAAATTTCTGTGAGTCAGTGAGGCACGACTCAAAACTCGTTCAATAATGGGTTCACCCCTCTTCCGTTTTCCACTTAAATATCAAGTTTTTGTTTGCGAAAGAGTCCAAATCCTTACTAATATGGCTTTTCGGAGTCTGAGTTTTGTAAAAACAAAAGATAATTATTTGAATCCTTTGGTATTTTTTCTTTGGCAGAGACAAAAAGAACCGTTAGCTGGTTAGAAAGACAGTTCACAAGACAGGCGAATCGGGATCACGACTCCAATAATGGTGTTGACTACCCAACTGCAGTCGCTGTAGCTGCATTTGTTGTGAAATCAATTGAAGACAAGAAGAGCAATAGAGACCAAAGAAGGACCGGTAATGGAGCTGATATACCACTGAGCAAGATAAAAACTAAAGCAGATAATAAGACCAAAGCGTGAACTAGTTTCAAGTTTTCTTATTCTAAAATAAGTACATAATATGTTATATCATTTCCTCCATATTCACAAGCAGATGCCAAAGCTTCAAAGTCAAGTTCAAAAGTTCAAGACAAAAATGTTGTAATACGGACAGCAACGGTCAATAAAGAACCAATTACTAACTCGGTGCCATCCCTTGAGAAAAGTGCAACCTCTGCATATGCCAAAAACAACTCCACATTTGCAGATAAGAACATTGACATCACAACTCTGAAAACGCCTAAGATTATGGCGCCCAAGCTTGCCCTACCGCCAACTAGACAATCAGAGATGGCAAAAGGACCAATTACAACAAAGCCTGGAACTGGAAATTCTAAAGCAGATATTTGGGAGAGAGAAGAAATGAAAAAGATCAAAGAACGGTATGTGTGCTTATTGACAATTATGTTGTGGTTTTTATGTTAGACTTGACCAAAATGTTGTCCTATAACTAATAAGAGAAGTTTCAGGTATGAGAAGCTCAAGAAAGTAATACATGACTGGGAGACTAAAAAGAAGAAAAAAGCGAAGCGCCATTTAGAGCAAACTGAGGTTGATTTTCTTAATTTCCAATTTATTCAATATGACCTGCTGAATCTTATTCATTTGCTAACTAAATGCTAAATGGAATGACAGGCACAATTAGACAAGCGAAGGGCGAAAGCAAGGGACAGTTTCTACAGTGATATTGGAAGGATCGAACACATAGCAGGAGGAGCCAAATCACAAGCAGAGCAGAATCAAGAAAATGAAGAGCTTAAGGTGAAAGAGAAAGCAAATAAAATCAGATCAACTGGGAAAATTCCAGCAACATGTTTATGTTATTAACAAAGTTCAGTCACAAGAAAGCCTTAAATAGTGTACAAGATTAACGTAACAATCGTTATTATCGCATTACCACTGTCAACTACATTCCCTTGGGACATACTATTATGGCATGAAAAGTTCAATATTAATAGGATCAAATTTTAATAAAGTTTAGTGAACAAAATAATTACTCCCTCCGGTCCACTTTAATTCACTTTTTAACTTTTTTTTTTAATTTCACAATATTTGAGTTTTTCAAATATCAAAAAGGAAATAATTTTTTTTTTCTAAAGTTGTCCATAGAATAAAGAATCTAAGAATATTTGTTATGCTTTCAATAAACAAATTAAGATTAATATAATTAAGTTTAATATTAACTAATATTAAAAGATGAATTTCAAATATATATAAAAATACCCAAAAACTCAATTTGAAGTGTACCGGGAGGAGCATGTAAATGACATGAACGTTTTTGGATAACATGTTAAAACAAAATTATTTTCATTGGCTACAACCATTGGCAATGCAGGCTTGGCCGCACGTTACTAATCACACCTATCCACTGATATAACAATAGTGGAACTGTAGCAAAAAATTCTAAAACCTTCAACAAAAAAAACATTAAAAATAATTTGAAGTTTGACCCAAAAAACAAATAAAAAATTCACATAGTAATGTTCTATGGTACAAGTCAATGCTTCTTCAAGAAATCTCCAGCCATCTTAAGATACTCTCCTTTTTTACCTCCACCATGGCCTTGCTCGCCGCCGGATTCCGATGAGTGGGTCCCATCGGAATGTTTCTTGAAGATTCCTTCAGCCATTTTAATGTACTCGCCATACCCACTTCCAGACTGTTCGTGTTTTCCTCCTGTATGCGCCGAGGACTGCGTGTGTTCAGTCGTGGAGGTAGTGGTTGTTCCGGTAGTGGTGGTGATGGTGGAATGAGAAGTTTCGTATTTGTGGAGATAAGTCTCTGCTTTTCCGACGAATTTTCCGATGCCTTTCTCTTCTAGTTTGCCGTACTGTGAGGCGGCGTTAAGGAGGTCAGCGGCGGCTCCGGCGAGCTCAGATTTGTCGACCTTACTGTTTGGCTCGTGATGGAGTTTTGCTTTGGCCGCGTCGGCAACTAGCTTAGCGCTTGACATCAGCTCAGATTTTGATGGTTTTGGGTGGCTGTTGGGCTTATGGGACGACGAATGACTGGCTCCGGAGGTAGTTTTGGCTTGTGTTGAATCCATGGAATGAATTAGTAATATCTCGATTAGATATCCAATAAAATAGTTGAGGTGGGAACAAAAAATTAGCTAGTATAGTTTAGAATATGAGAAAATTTGGGAAATAAGTTCAAGAAAGATTGAGTGCTGTGAATTTTTGGATAATAGGTGAAGGAACAATGGCGGGTAATGGAAATATATAGGTGTGGTTTAGAGTTTAGAGATATTCAATGATTTGGTGAAGAAAGAAGGGAGGGCTATATCACGGTAATTTCGAATTTGGTGTGGCACAAGTCAACACGTCGTGCTAAGCTTAAACGAGTAGACAACTCGGCGTGTCAACCGTGAACCAAGTCACCTACTTTCTTCAACTAAAGAGGGCTGATAAGGAATAATGAAATTCTGTGTTGATAATCGATTTCATATCACACCAAACTAAAACAAAAAGTAGAAAGGTATATTTCACAAATAACCATATAATTATAATTTTTTTAACAAAATCATATAATTATGTTTTATAACAAAAAATCATCATATTATTACTAACTCACATAAATATCTTAGTGACGAAAGACACTATTTTGCAGCAGTATTCCATAATTTTTTTTTATTTTTTTGTTTTTAGCCCAATAAATAATAACCCAATTAAAGTAGAAATGACTCAACCCAGTCCTACTCAACCTAATTTCATATACATAAATTAAAATAATATTAAAAGTGAGTTATTCCCCAAAATACACCACACTTCAATCTTCTATTTTTCTTTTCAAGTTTTTCCTTCAAATTGATTCGAGAGCTCTCTAATTATTCATACCTTTTATATCTCTTCTTTATTTGTTAAAATCTCATGCAAAATACTCAAAGAAAAGAAAAAAATATCCTTGAAAAAGCTATATATATATAAACTCCTTTTTCCTTTGTGTATGGAGCAAAAGCCTTAATCCCGGTGGAAGTAGGGGAGCCTACCTTGAGATATTTCCAAGCAAGTGAAGAGACAAATAATGAAGCAATGTTAGACAACTTGGAGCTACTCGATGAGCGCAGGGACTTAGAACATACAAGAATGACAGCCCAAAAGCAGAGGATAGAAAGATATTACAATCGAAGAACCAACCTCCGTTATTTCAAAGTGGGAGACTTGGTTCTAAGGAAAATACTCAAAACACCTGGGAACTCAACGTAGGGAAGCTAGTTCCGACATGGGAAGGCCCCTACCGGATTTCAGCTGTCACCAAGAAAGGTTCATACGAGTTGGAGAATCAGGATGGAGAAAAGTTACCAAAAAACTGAAATGTGACGCACCTTAAGAGATATTATTCTTGATAAACATCACCTGTACTGAAAGTATGTGCTGCACTATTTTTTCCTTCGTCCAGTTTTTGTCTCAATTGAGTTTTTCAGGCAAAGTTATTAACGAGGCAGTAACGGAAAGCATACTAGGAAGAAGGTTTCAATAGCGACAATAAGAACTTTCAATAGCAAGGCACACAAGCGGAGAACCACTCCGGAGCGGTTAGATAATCTTTGGCTCGATCGCAAAATTCCCACCAGGAAGTTAAGTTTGCTATCGAGTAAGGGTTACCCGACCGTTCACAAGTGCAAACCACTAGGGGATTGTTAGATAGTCTTTGGCTCGATAGCATAAATTCCAAAGGGGAAGTGGGGTTTGTTACCGAACTAAAGATTATCTAGCAATTCATTAGTGGAGTCCTTGAAGGTGCAAAAATTCCAGGATTCCAATTCGCATTCTTTACATTTGAATATTGGGGGGGAGGGGGGGATGATATGCGGATACGACAACAATAACTGCCACATCTATGGCAACAATGACTGCCACGTCGATCAGAATATGAAAACCAAAAATATAGTTGTATCATGGGGACCGAGGACTGTACGGCCATCCCCATAGAAACAAGTTGTACAAGTTAGCCACAAGAAATGACAATTTTTTTTTAGCATAATGAATGCTTATGTACTTTTTGAAAAAGAAAGGAATAAAGTAAAGTCATTTTATTTTCTATCTTGTTTCATTTCTGAATGATGAATTGATTTTGTCATTTGAAAGTTAAACAAGTACTTCAAATGCTAGTGCCGAAATGAACAAGAGACGTCTTCTTCAAGAGAATCATAACCATAAGAGGGCCCTCTCTTATGGAAACCCTCACGATAAAGGGTTGATTTCGGAAGAACTTATACCCGGAATCCAAATGCTTTCGGGAAAAAATGCACCCGAAGTCTTGCATAAAAAGACGCAAAAAAAAAAAAAAAACTTGCGCAGATACTTAAACAAAAAAAGATGCAAGAAATAAACTTGCACAAAACACTTAAGCAAGAAGGAACGCAAAGATTGAAACTTACATACATGTTCAAACAAAAAAACGCAAAAAGACTCATGTAATAATTGAACAAAAGATGTTTTTATTCACAATAAAAGTGCCAAAACGGCACAGGTACAAAAGTTGGGAAAAGAAATGCAAATCTAAACTGCTGCATCTCCGGAACTCGGAGGAAGAGAAGGATCCGCGCCCCCAGGGGAAGTGGGTAGATCCGCCGCCGGTTCAATATATTGGCCTTCATATTTTGGCCCTCAACATCATCACCTTCCAGTTCTGCTCCAGTTCCCAAAAACTCAAAATCGGAACTCGAAGAATCGGTACCATCAGGACTGGCTGGAAGACCTCTTTTTGCGGCTAATTCCAACTCAAGGGCCTTAATAATTTCGGCGTCAAAATATACGACACCCGTTTTGGCCTCTTCCAAGGTTTTTCTCTTCATGCTATAAATATAATGCGCTTTCTCAACAATGAGGGAAGCCGTTCGGCGCTGAAGTTCTTCTTTAAGTTGGTTAACGTTGGCAGAAAGATTCTCCCATGCGGATCTAACGGACCGAAGGCTAACATCGAGATCACGGTCAGTAGAGCTGAAAAGTCTATTATGCTCGATGGTCCTCTTGTACTTCCCCTTGTACTTCCCCTCCAACTGGCATATTTCATTGCAGTAGCAGTAAGCTTTTCAGATTTGGAGTTCAAGGATGCCTCCAAATTATTTGATCTTTCAGCAAAGGCAGCCTCGCGATCGGATACGGCAAGAATATCACTATAGACTTCAGCCCATTTGGCCTTACCTCTTCAATTGAACCCTCAGCGGGGTGATCTCTTGGCTAAGGGTTTCTACTTCTTGCTCACTTTGCTACAATTAAGCCTCCAACATAATAGCCTCTGTAGCTTTGGCTTCCAGTTCTGAGAGGCGACCAGCAGTTTGGTCCCGCTTGGCCAAAAGTTGATCTAGCTCGGAGGTAAGTTCCTCTTTTTCCCGAATCAACCTTTGGAGGCCCTCAGAAGCAAGAAAATTGGTCTGCAAAACAAGAAAGACAAATTCAAAAATAATACTAAATCAAAGATAAAAGAAATGACAAAGGAAATGAAGAGTGTACTGATGCCGCTTTGTGCATAGCATTGTTCAACAAGCACACTCCCGAGAGGGCCTGTATCTTTTCCTCATCTTTCTCTGAAGCCAAAGGCTTCGGACAGTTAGCAGGTTCCAACATCGAGAAATCAAATTGCATCTGGTAGACATTGAGAGAGTAACGCTCCTCCTCCTTTGCGGATATTCTGAGGGGGCAACATAATTTTGCCCAAAATTCCTATGAACTAGGGAATGGGGGAGAGAAACATCCTCTTCTTGGATAGATGTGGCCGGTGGAGATGATGTGGAAGTTGATGGTGGAAGAGTTGGTGAAGAAGAAGATGAAGCTGATGGCGTTGAAGGGTGAGAAGAAGCTACAACAAACGCAGTGCTGGTTGTTGTTTGCTTGTCAACCGAAGACAGTAGGAGCCCCGTACTCATTCCTACAATACCAGGTGCAACGACTGGGATACGAAAACAGGAGTTGGCATTTTCCACCATTTCAAACTCCCCCCAGAGCATCGAGGCATCGTCCTCGGTTGGTGTAACTAACTCAACAAATTGAGCATTCTGTTGAGTTGATAAGGACCGTCTTCTTCTATGTAGAGAAGCTCCCCCGTCACTAGCTTCTCCATCATAGCTGATCATCACGGTATCTATGGTCGGCCCGGGTGGAGGGCTCGTCATCACGACTTCTAGAGACTACTCGGCGGCGGCATCTTTGCCTCTTATTCTTTCCCCTGACCATGGAGGAATGCCTTCTTTTTGGTTGCTTGTTCTCCGGCTGGGGACTTCAAGAAGAAACACTTGCACACGAAGTAGGCCTAGAGACACCTGTTTGATTAACCGCCTCCTGAAGCAGCCTCGCCGTATCAGCAGGATCAGCCAAAATGTCCTCCTCTGGGACGACAACCGAACCCTAGAGTAGACTTGAATTTGGCAAAGAGAGAAAGGATTAATCAATTTCTTCACACAAAAAGCAAAGACGAGGTGAGTCTAAGTTACCATGATTTTTGGCCTTCCACCCGTACTTAAGAGCCATTTCTTTCCACGTGTGGGTTTCGGGCATAGTGATGTCCAAGATTTTCTGGACCCACTGGTCCAAGCCTTCAACTCTAGGTGGAACCCATCGAGTTGCTGAAACAGGAAAAAGAAGGAGAGTCAATAAGGATATGAGAAAATTTCTAATGAAAGAAATATTAAACAAGGAGCTTACAAGTGCGGTTCTATGATTCTGGAAATGATGAAGCCGTTGCCGGAATGATATCATTAGTGGCAACTGCAATGAAGCGTTTCATCCACCCACGCTCATTATCATCATCCATGCTAAATAATATAGCATGGTGACCGAGTTTGATGAAGTTTATCATTCCCCCGCGGAAGATTTTGGGGGAATAGAGGGTCATCACGTGAGCTAGGGATAGCTCCTCTCCCGTTTCGTGGCGCAAGCGCCGAAGACAAGCAATCATTGTAACGGCCTGATTGGTAGTTTTGAGCTCTAGCGCGTCGTTCGATAATTTGTGGACTTGAGTAGCTTCACTTCATATTTAATGACTTATACGCATAGTCGGAATCGAATTTCGGGAAATTCAGAGTTGATCCGGATGGAAAATTCTAAATCCGGCAGCTTTAAGAGGGAAGAATTGACTAAGGTTTGACTTTTGAGTAAATGACCTCAGAATCAGGATTTGAAGGTTCCAATAGGTTTGTATGATAATTTCGGACTTGAACGTATGTTCGGGTTGAGTATCGAGTGTTCCGAGAGTATTTTAGCGCTTATTATAGAAAATGGACATTTTGAAAGTTTAAGAATTTTTTAAGTTTGACTTGAAGTGGATTTTGATGTTATCGATATCCGTTTGGGATTCGAGCCTTGGAATAGGTTTGCATTGTGATTTATGACTTGTACATAAAGTTTTGCATCATTCCTGAATGAAGTATAATTCGGATGCGTTCGGCGAAGTTTGAGTGTTTGAAAGTATAAAGAAAGGTTTCGATCATCGATCCGTAGTTATGATGTTGTTTGGCATGATTTGCGGCTTCGACTAAGTTCTATCATATTTTGGGACCTGTTGGTATATTTGGTTAAGACCCGAGCGGCTCGGATGAGTTTTGGACGAGGTTCAGATCGACTTGAGCTTTGTTGAAGTTGCTAGAATTTCTGTTGCTAGTGCAATCACTTCTACAAAGCCTTCGTCATAGAAGCAACTTCACAGAAGTAAGATTAAGGTCACAGAAGCGGCTAGGGAAGGGGCAAGGCAGTGGTCGCAGGCGCGAAGCAATTCCCGCACTTGCGTGATCGCGAATGCGATCTCTGGCAACGCAGATGCGATGGGAAGTGCAGAAGCGCAATGGTGGCTCGCACCTGCATTTCCACAAAAGCGGACCTTGTGCCGCAAGTGCAATGGAGCAGCTGGGTAGTCGGGTAATTTGAGCAAAGAACATTGATGAATGTGTGCTATATTTTGCCTTATCGATTCATGTGCAGGTTTTGGGAAGACTCAGAGTTTATGCTTTTTGTAGATGTGATATACAAGGAAAATAATTCATCCGGTTTCTTCTTTGGGAGTCTTCATATGCTGACAGCGCACTAGAGTTTGGTTTTATATTTGAGACCAAGTCAGAGTGGGTGACTATCAACAATGGTTCTAATGGGTTTGTTATGTGGCTGAAGACCGGGATTTTGCAGCAGAGTGTGAAGAATACTTAGAGAATATTTGGGTCTGTAGGACAGTATTAGCTTCTATATTGTTTGCCCCTTGTTCCACTTATTCGTATGTATTATCTTATTTTGTTCGTTATTTGGATATGCCTCGTGAGTTCTTAGTTTTACCTGTTCATGTATCTACGCCAGTGGTCGATACTATTGTTGTGGATCGTGTATATCGGTCGTGTGTAGTGACTATTGGGTGATTGGAGACTAGAGTTGATCTCTTATTGCTTAGTATGCTTGATTTCGACGTGATTTTGGGTATAGATTGGTTGTCTCCATGTCATGCTATTCTTGATTGTCATGCTATGACCGTGAAGTTGGCGATGCCGGGGTTGCCAAGGATCGAGTAGAGTAGTCCGTTTGGGATTCCAAGACTGGAATAGTTCCGTGTGGTGATTTGAGACTTGCATGCAGAATTTGGTGTCATTTCGAGTAGTTTAAGTATGTTCTGGCGCGTTCGGAGTAAGTTGAAAGAATTAGAAGTTCATAAGTTGATCCTTTTGGTTTTGTGTTGCGATTCTTAGTTTGAATGTTGTTTTCCGCGTTCTGAGGGTACGAGCGAGTCCGTTTTTGATTTCAAACTTGTTGGTATGTTTGGACGGGATCCCAGATGCCATTCGGACGATGCGCGGAGGTCGTTTGGCCTTGGGTGAGCAGCTGAACCACCTAGCTTCTGGTGCAATCGCACCTGTGTAGGGCCAGCCGCAGGTGTGAGCTTGCAGAAGCTAGCCAACAGCGGCAGAAGCGGCCCAGCAGGAGTAGTCCAAGAACCACAGATGCGGGTGCGTGTGCCCACCTCTGAACGCGCAGGTGCCATGGAGGAAACCGCAAAGCCAAAGCTGCAGGAGCGGCACACACATTGTAGGAGCAGATCTGCAGAAACAGGCCTGTGGTCCGTAGATGCAGAAGTAGGCCAACTGGGGAGGACCGCATCTGCGACGATTTTTTGGCAGATACGGAGCTGTAGAAGCAGCCAACCTTCCACATGTGCAAAAATCGTTGGAGGCAGAATGGTACTTAGGCTATTTTAGCTCGTTTTCCTTCATCTCTTTGACGATTTTGGAGCTCTTAGAGGGGGGTTTTCACCTAGCACTTAGAGGTAAGTAATAATCTACACAATGTGAGTTAAATACATAGATTATGGGTAGATTTTAACATGTAAAATTGTGAAAATCATGGGTTTAGACGAAAAACCTAGGTTTTGATAAAAATGGGATTCAACCATAAAAATGGATATGGAATGGAATGAAAATTATATATTTGAGTTCGTGAGGTTATGGGTAACAACTTTCTTCAAAAATTTCCGGAATCCGAACACGTGAGCCCGAGGATGAATTTTAGGAATCCTTCAATTAGGGTTGGGTAATCACTATAATAGTAGAATATGAACTTTTGAACATATATTAGTTGATTTATGTAACATTTGACTAGTTTTGAATTTATTTGGTACTGAGTTGAGGCTTTAGAGGGAATTTAAGGTTGGAAAGTGAGCTTTGAGACGAGGTAAGTCTCTTGTCTAAACTTGTAAGAGGAATTTACCCTATAGGTGATTTGAATTATTGTTTGCTTCTAATTGTGGGGGCTACGTACGTACGAGGTGGTGAGAATCCATGTGTAGCTACTAATTATGCTTATGTCCGGATAGTTTTAGAACCTAAATCATGAATTATTTGAAATGTGTGCACTCTACTTGTTAATTAAAGTGCTTAAATTATATTAAAACTTGTTAGAGGAATTATGAAATACCGTTAATGGAATTTGTATTACATTGTGTATTAGCCTTTAATAACGTATAAGTCAAATGCTTATAAAGTATCCTCTCTTCTTGTGGAGCGGGCCCAACGCCTCGGCAGTAGATAGATGCATCTATGGTTCGTGCCACTCGACCCTCGGCAGTGTACACATTATTCTGGATTGGGCCGTACGATCTTGGCATAATCGTGCGTGTTAATACTCGGAGCTTAATTATACATTAGATATCATTTCATGGCTTGAGACGTCGAAATCATATATGACTGTATTAATTTGGGAACTTTCATGTGTTAAAGAATTATTTATTTCCTGCTTGCTAATGAGTTGTTATTATTAGCATCCATATGGCCCATGCTTATTTAGAACTTTTGTATTACTATTGATAGCCCATAGTAAATATCGATGTCGATCCCTCGTCACTACTTCTCCGAGGTTAGACTTGATAATTACTGGGTACATGTTGTTTATGTACGCACGCTACACTTCTGCACTAATTGTGTAGGACTTGAGGCAGGTGCATCTGGCGGTACTACCGGCGCACATCCCAGATATCCCGAGGGCTAGTGTTGAGCTGCATTCTGAGCCGTTCCGCAGCAGCTAGAGTCTCTCCGTTGCATTTATTTCTGTCTATTTACATTTCAGACAGTAGCTAGTGTTTTGTATAATCTAGTAGTGCGCATGCACTTGTGACACCAGGTCTTGGCACACACACTAGCAGACATATAGTTTGGGTTATTATACTGTTATGATTGCATACAACTGTTTTCGTCTATTTATTTACAAATTTGTGGTTATTCAATCTTTTAATTAATGAATCTAATCAGCTAACTTATTAAAAGGTAAATAACATGGTTTAATTCATTATTGGCTTGCCTAGCGATAATGTTGGGCGCTATCACGGCCTATAAGAGAATTAGGTCGTGACAAATATGGTATCAGAGCATTAGGTTCATGTGGGTCTCACAAGTTATGAGCAGGTCTAATAGAGTCTTGCGAATCGGTAGGGAGACGTCCTTACTTATCGTGCAGTTGATGTGGTACTAAGTATTTTTCTCTTATTCTCTTACAGATGGTAAGAACGTGAGCAGCGGATGTTCTAAACCTTGGAGGAGCTACTCCCCCTGTTGCTAGAGGCCGAGGTAGAGGCCGAGGGAGGGCTCCAGCCCGCGGTAGGGGATGAAGATGTCCCAGAGTTTCCCCAGCTATGCCACCCGTGGATCCAATAGAGGATCCTATTATTGAGGAGCAGGGCGAGGTGCCCTCAGCAGAGCCCAGCTCCAGTGGATTTCATGTCCGCACCGAGATTTCAGGAGGTCATGGGCCGTATGCTACGGTTCATGGATTCTATGACCTAGGCTAGTTTATTTCCAGCAGACCCTGCCACATCTCAGGCGGCAGGGGGAGCACATACCCCTACCGCTCATGCTCTAGGGCATTCAGCTGCCGTGTATCAGACCCGGGGCACACTACTGGTGGGTGGAGCTCAGCCAATTGCAGTAGCTATATCTGAGCCCATACCAGCTGCGACCATCGATCTCCATAGGCTATTGGACAGATGGACCAGGCTACAACCTCTTGTCTTTGGAGGTGAGCGACACGAGGATCCCCAAAACTTTATAGATCAGTGTAGGAACAGACTGCACAACATGAGGATATTGGAGTCCCATGGGGTGGATTTACTACCTTTCAGGTGGAGGGCAGGGCCTGTAGATGGTGGCAGTCCTATCTTCTTGGTAGACCAGCAGGTTCTCCTCCCATGAATTGGGACCAGTTTACACGCCTCTTCTTGGACAGATATATTCCCCCCTCTCAGAGGGAAGAGTTGCGGTTTGAGTTCGAGTAGCTCCAACAGGGCTAGATGTCTGTGACCGACTATGAGATGAGGTTCTCCGAGTTGTCTCTCCATGCACTTATGATACTTCTGACCAATGCTGAGAGAGTGCAGAGGTTTGTTGCAGGTTTGCACTCTGCTAGCCAGGCCACTATGGCCCGAGAGGTTGAGATGGGGACTTCTTATGAGCTAGTTGTAGAGATAGCTTGGAGGATCGAGGGTGCACGTCAGCGTGGTCGGGAGAAGGCTACAAGGGATAAGCAGTTTCGGTATGGAGAGTTCAGTAGTGGCCCGACTGGGGGCAAAGGTCAGTTCATGAGGGGTCAGTCTAGCAAGCCCACATATCCAGCACCGCCCCTCCTCGGGGTGCTCCAGTTTGACCCTATTTCAGCGCCAAGCTAGAGATTTCCTACAGTGCACCAGCTATTCAGGGTTCCTCCAGTGGGTATTCAGGCCACCAAGGTCATACTTCGGGTCAGCAGCCCACCGTACCGAGAGGTTGTTTCGAGTGCAGTGATCTCAGTCATGTGCGGAGGTTTTGCCCCAGGCTTCGGGGCAAGGGAGTGCAGCAGGGTCAGTAACCTATGATTACAGTACCAGCTGCCCTACCAGCCGTCCGACCGCCCAGAGGCGGAGGGCAGGTGGGTAGGGGTCGTCCTAGAGGTAGAGGCCAGCCAAGTGCAGGCCAACTAGCTTCTATGTTTTTTCGGCCAGACCAGATGCAGTGGCCTCAGATGCCGTGATCACAGGTATTATTTCTGTTTGCGATAGGGATGCTTCAATACTATTTGATCCAGGGTTTATGTATTCGTATATTTCATATCTGTTTGCTCATTTCTTAGGTATTCCTCGTGAGTCCTTGGGTACTCTTGTCTATGTGTCCACTCCCGTGGGTGATTTTGTTGTTGTGGATCGAATCTACCGGTCCTGCATTGTTACATTCTGTTGTTATGAGACTAGAGTGGATCTTTTATTGCTTGATATGACCGACTTTGAGGTCATCCTGGGCATGGACCGGTTACCTCCGTATCATGCCATCCTTGATTGTCATGCCAAGACTGTTACCTTGGCGATGCCAGAATTGCCTAGATTGGATTGGAAGGTTATTTCTTTTCTAAAGGCTCGACACATGGTCGAGAAGGGTTTTTTGGCTTATCTAGCCTATGTTTGAGATACTATTGCAGAGACTTCGACGATTGATTCAGTGCCCGTAGTCAGGGAGTTCTCTGATGTGTTCCCTTCTGATCTCCCAAGCATGCTGCCAGATCGTGATATTGATTCATGTATTGATTTGGCTCCAGGTACCCAGCCTATATCTAATCCATCGTACCGCTTAGCTCCAAATGAGTTGAAGGAACAGTTTGAGGAGTGGCTTTCATCAGACCGAGTGTATCGCCTTGGGGTGCACCAGTGTTATTTGTGAAGTAGAAAGATGGGACCATGCAGATGGGCATTGATTGCTGCCAGTTGAACAAGGTTACCATCATGAACAAGTACCTGCCGTATATTGATGATTTGTTTGACCAGTTGCAGGGTGCCATGGTGTTCTCTAACATTTACTTGAGATCGGGGTACCATCAGTTGAAGATTCAGCATTCAGATGTTTCAAAGACGGCTTTCCGGACTAGATATGGCCATTATGAGTTTTTAGTGCGGTTTGACTAACGCCCCGCCGGCGTTTATGGATTTGATGAATAGAGTGTTTGGGCCATATATTGATTCGTTTGTCATTGTCTTCATTGATGACATTTTGATCTAATCGCATAGCATGGAGGAGCACGAGTAGCATTTGAGAGTGGTACTTCAGACCTTGCGGGAACAGAAACTATATGCTAAGTTCTCAAAGTATGAGTTTTGGTTAGATTCTATAGCATTCTTGGGGCATGTTGTATCAGACGAGGGCATTAAGGTAGATCCCAAGAAGATTGAGGCAGTTCAGAGTTGGCCTCGTCCTACCACAGCGACTGATATCAGGAGCTTCCTAGGGTTAGCAGGTTATTATTGTCGATTTTTGGAGGGCTTCTCATCTATTGCAGCACCTTTGACTAGATTGACCCCGAAGGGTGCTCCGTTCCGATGGACCGATGATTGCGAGGCAAGCTTTTAGAAGCTCAAGACCGCATTGACCTCAGCACCAGTGTTAGTGTTGCCTTCCGGTTCAAGGATGTATACTGTGTATTGCGATGCTTCACTCGTTGATTTGGGTTGTGTATTGATGCAGGAGGGGCAAGTTATTGCATATTCTTCACGTTAGTTGAAGCCCCATGAGGAGAATTACCCTGTACACGATTTGGAGTTGGCCGCGATTGTTCATGCTCTTAAGATCTGGAGGTATTATCTTTATGGAGTGTCTTGTGAGATTTACACCGATCATCGCAGCTTGCAACATTTGTTCAAGCAGAGGGATCTCAATTTGAGGCAGTGCAGGTGGCTTGAGTTACTAAAAGACTATGACATCACCATCCTTTATCACCTGGGCAAGGCTAATGTAGTTGCGGATGCCATGAGCAGAAAGGCGGAGAGTATGGGTAGTTTGGCGTCCATTTCAGTAGAGGAGAGGACACTAGCCTTGGACATTCAGTCCTTGGATAACAGACTTGTGAGGTTTGATATTTCAGAGCCCAACCGAGTTCTTGCATGAGTCGTTGCTCAGTCCTCACTATTCGAGCAGATCAAGGCTCGCCAGTTTGATAATCCTCACTTGTTGGTTCTCAGAGAGACGATACTACAAGGGGGTACCAAGGAGGTTACTCTCGGTGAGGATGGTGTTCTGCAACTCCAGCGTCGCCTATGTGTTCCTAATGCTGATGGCTTGAGGGAGAAGATGCTAAGGGAGGCACACCGTTCTCGGCATTCAATTCATCCAGGCGCTACGAAGATGTATCGCGACCTGAGGCAGCATTTTGGTGGAGGCGGATGAAGAAGGACATAGTTGAGTATGTAGCGAGGTGCCTTAATTGCCATCTAGTTAAATATGAGCATCAAAGGCCAGGTGGCCTACTCCAGTGGATGCCTATACCTGAGTGGAAATGGGAGCACATTACTATGGACTTCATAGTTGGGTTGCCGCAAACTTTGCGGAATTTTGATGCAGTTTGGTTCATTGTTGACAGGTTGACCAAGTCGGCACACTTCGTTCTGGTTGTGACCACGTATTCTTCAGAGAGGTTGGCCCAGATTTATATGCAGGGGATTGTTTGGTTGCATGGTGTGCTTGTATCCATCATATCAGATAGAGGCCCTCAGTTTACTTCACATTTCTGGATGGCAGTACATAGTGAGTTGGGGACCCGGGTAGAGCTTAGCACGACCTTTCTTCCACAGATCGATGGGCAATCAGAGCGGATGATTCAGATCTTGGAGGATATACTCAGAGCATGTGTGATTGACTTCGGAGGGCAGTGGGATCGATTCTTGCCTTTGCCTGAGTTTGCTTACAACAACTGTTATCAGTCCAGTATTGAGATGGCTCCATTTGGGGCATTATATCGTCGGCGATGTCATTCTCCCATTGGATGTTTTGAACCCAGTGAGGCTAAGTTATATGGTATCGATTTGGTGAAGAATGCCTTGGAAAAGGTAAAGTTGATTCGGGAGTGGCTTCGCATAGCACAGTCCAGACAGAAGAGTTACGTTGATCAAAAGGCGCGTGATTTATCGTTTATGGTGGGCGAGAAGGTTCTCTTGAAAGTCTCGCCGATGAAGGGAATCATGAGGTTCGGAAGGAAGGGCAAGTTGAGCCCAAGGTTTATAGGCCCATTTGAGGTGTTGAGACGTGTTGGGGAGGTTGATTATAAGCTTGCTTTGCCTCCCAGTTTATCGGGAGTTCACCTGATTTTCCACGTGTCTATGCTCCGGAGGTATCATGTTGATAGGTCGCATGTGTTAGACTTCAGCACGGTTCAATTGGAATGAGAGCCTGGGTTATAAGGAGGAGCCAGTTGCCATTGTTGACAGACAGGTTCGCCAGTTAAGGTACAAGAAGATTTCTGTAGTAAAGGTTTAGTGGAGGTGTCAACCAGTCGAGGAGGCGACTTGGGAGATCGAGAAGGACATGCGGAGCATATATCCACACTTGTTCAACACTCCAGGTATAATCCTAGACCCGTTCGAGGATAAATGTTTGCTTAAGAGGTGGAAAATATAATGACCCGACCGGCCGTTTTCCTTCCTAGGTCCTCGTTCCCCTAAATAAGACTCCACGTATGTGCTTTTACTGTTTTATGACTTGTGGAGATGGTTAGTTTCGGATTTGGAAAGGTTAGGGTTGAAATCAGAACGCTTAGTTCCTTAGTTGGTTTTTAAAAGGCTAAGTTTGACTTTGGTCAACATTTTGAGTAAAGGACCTCGGAACCAGGATTTGACGGTTTCAAATAGGTTTTTATGATGATTTCGGACTTGGGAATATGTTCGGATTGGGTTTTGGATGACTCGGGAGCATTTCAGCGCTTAAAGTTGAAAGTTTGCTTATTGAAAGTTTAAAAGTTCTTTAAATTTGATTTAGAGTAGGTTTTGGTGTTATCGAGGTCCATTTGGGATTCCGAGCCTGGAAATAGTTCTGTATGGTGATTTCAGACTTGCACGCAAAATTTGGTATCATTCCAAGTAGTATAAGTATGTTTCGGCGCGTTCGGAGTAAGTTGAAAGAATATGAAGTTCATAAGTTAATCCTATCGGTTTTGGGTTGTGATTCTTAGTTTTAATGTTATTTTTCGTGTCCGAGCGAGTCCGTTTTATGATTTCAAACTTGTTGGTATGTTTAGAGGGGGACTCGGGGGCCCGGATGCCATTCGGACGATGCACGGAGGTCATTTGACCTTTGGTGAGCAGCTGAACCACCCAGCTTCTGGTGCAATTGCACCTGTGGAGGGCCAGCCGCAGGTGCGAGCTCGTAGAAGCGAGACAGCAGCTGCAGAAGCAGCCCAACAAGAGCAGCCCAAGAACCGCAGATGCAGGTGTGTATGCGCACCTGTGAATGCGCAGGTGCGATGGAGGAAACCAAAGAAGCGGCCAAAGCTGCAGGAGCGGCACGCGCGTCGCAGGAGCGGACTCGCAGAAGCGGGCTAGTGGTCTGCAGATGTGGAAGTAGGCTAACTGGGCAGGACCGCATTTGGAGGCAGAATTGTTTATATAATGCGGGACTTAGGCTATTTTGACTTATTTTCCTTCATATCTTGGAGAATTTAGGAGCTCTTGGAAGGGGGTTTTCACCTAGCACTTTGAGGTAAGCAATTTCTATACATTCTGAGTTAAATACATAGATTATGGATAGATTTTAACATGTAAAATTGTAAAAATCATGGATTTAGATGAAAAACCTAGGTTTTGATAAAAATGGGATTTAACCATGAAAATGATTATGGGTAACAACTTTCTTCAAAAATTTCTGAAATCCGGGCATGTGGGACCCGAAATGAATTTAGGAATCCTTAAATGGGGTTGGGTAATCACTCTTATGAACTTTTGAACATATATTGATTGATTTATGCAACATTTAACTTGTTTCGAATTTGTTCAGCACCGAGTTGAGGCTTTAGAGGGAATTTGAGGCCGGAAAGTGAGCTTTGAGACGAGGTAAGTCTCTTGTCTAACCTTGTAAGAGGAAATTTACCCCCTAGGTGATTTGAATTAATGTTTGCTTCTAATTGTGGGGGCTATGTACATACAAGGTGAAGAGAGTCCGTGTGTAGCTACTAATTATGCTTATGACCGGGTAGTTTTAGGACCCAAATCATGAATTATTTAAATTGCGTGCACCTTACTTGTTAATTAAAGTGCCTAAATTATATTAGAACTTGTTAGAAGAATTGTGAAAGACCGTTAATGAAATTTGTATTACATTGTGTATTAGCCTTTAATAACGTTTAAGTCAAATGCTTATAAATTATCCTCTCTTCTTGTGGAGCGGGCCGAACACCTCGGTAGTAGATAGATGCATCTATGGTTCGTGCCGCTCGACTCTCGGCAGTGTACACATTATTCTGGATTGGGTCGTACGACCTTGGCATAATCGTGCGTGTTAATACTCGGAGTTTAATTATACACTTGATATCATTTCATGGCTTGAGAAGTCGAAATCATATATGACTGAATTAATCTGGGAATTTCCATATGTGAAAGAATTATTTATTTCGTGCTTCCTAATGAGTTATTATTATTTGCATCTCTATGACCCATGCTTATTTAAAACTTTTGTACTGCTATTGATAGCCCATAGTAAGTGTCCATGTCGACTCCTTTCCACTACTTCTTCGAGGTTAGACTTGATACTTACTGGGTACATGTTGTTTATGTACGCATGCTACACTTCTGCACTAATTGTGCAGGACTTGAGGTAGGTACATCTGGCGGTACTACCGGCGCACATCCCAGATATCCCGAGGCCTAGTGTTGAGCTGCTTTCTGAGCCGTTCCGCAGCAGCTAGAGTCTCTCCGTTGCATTTATTTCTGTCTATTTACATTTCAGACAGTAGCTAGCATTTTGTATAATCTATTAGTGCGCGTACACTTGTGACACCAGGTCGTGGGACACATACTAGCAGACATATAGTTTTGGGTTATTCTATTGTTATGATTGCACGCACCTGCTTTCGTCTATTTATTCAAAAATTTGCGAGTAAACAACCTTTTAATTAATGGAATCTAATCATCTGAAAACTTCTTAAAAGGGAAATAACATGGTTTAATTCACTATTAGCTTGCCTAACGGTAACGTTGGGCGCTATCATGGCCTGTAGGAGAATTGGGTCGTGACAGATACGGTATCTTTTAAACAATCTTGTGGGTATTTAACCCATGCCTCATTATCCTTCCTTGCTACTCTAATTCAAATGCCATCTATTAACATATCACTAATCCACGTGTTATATCTATTTTTCCACCAATACAAATAGTCCCTCCCACTTTCTGAATATTCTCAACTGAATATTAAGGAAGTGATAAGTTTATATATAGCGGGAATGTCTTGCCGCCTCTTTCTGATATCATTATGTTTTCCTCAGGAGCGAAGAGACATACATCTTTTCCATTTATTGCTCGAGACACGTGTCTTGCTATGATTGGCTCTGCAGTTTGTAGCATTATTTTAGGGTTTTCTGCGACTGTGTCAGTTCGAAGTGACGGTTCCATGATGAGGTTCATAATGACGTCTTTTTATTATAAATACCACATCTTGTATCTTTCAAAACCTTTTTCTACTTTCTTGAATTGCCTTTTAAACGTTCTCTGCAATTTCTCTTCCCCCTTCGTGCTTTTGCTATCAATTAATAATAGCTTCTCATTCTTCAAATCCTTCTTCATCGTCAGACCCCCAAAAGGACCAATATAGTAGATGAGATTCCTCCTTCTTCAACCCCGGTTAGGAGTAGAGGAGGTGGCAGACTTCGTAGCCAGGGCTTCATTCGAGCTGAAGCATTACTCCTTCTTAGAAGAATTCTTATAAATCTTCTTCTTCTAAAGCTAAAAGTTCATCGACCTCTAAATCATCTTCCAGAGATAAAGATCAAAATAAACTGTTACCTGAACCTGTTGTTTCTGAGATTGTTCCTTAGGAATTTTCTTTCAAATCGGACGTGAAACATAGAAGAAAGACATTTATTCCGTAGCAGCACTTAACCCTGCTGATCACTACCCTTCTTTAATTACTTCTGGCCTTTTTCCTTTAGTACGCCGTGAATGCTATTGGAAACCCAACTTCCTTGTCATAGCCCCTAATGCTGATGATCGAATAACCTCTTATCGTGAGTGTTATTTGTTTGTTTACACTTATCCTTTTACTTTTGGATTCAAACCCCTTATTGATTCAGTAATAATCGAGTTTTGCCGTTACTTCAACGTTTGCCTTGGTCAAATAGGCCCAATAATGTGGAGGGCGGTAGCTTACCTTCGTCATTTATTAGGTTTAGTCTCAACCCTTTTCACTTTTGTCACCTCCTCCATCTGTATTCCCCGATGCTTTTCCGCAAAGGTGTTTTCACACTTGTAGAGAGAAGCAAACGAGGTTTGGCCAGTCCCGAAGATGTCCGTGACCAAGGATGATATGCTCGGCTCGTGGCTGTTCCTATTCGTGCTTTAGCGAGTGATAAAAACATGCCTTTTCCTGAGAAGTGAAACTTTACACGTAAGTATTTTTCTTTTCCTCTTTACTATGCCATTTTCTCTTTAGAATTTTGATTTGCTCATTCATATTTTTCTATTTTTCAGCAATCATGAAAGTTTTTGGTGAACTTCTCGACTTTTATGATTGGGTAGAAAAAAAGTTGTCTGTCACTCCTATGGATCAAAGATCCTGGAAGTTTCTTTCCCAAAAGTTTGGGTGGAAAGTGAAAATCCACGACATATTACTTTGCTTTACCATGAATTGTCTTTTACGTTACTTCTCTTATACTGACATCTTTCATTGTTCTTAAGATTTGCTGTTCGTGGCATTCGTCATGCTTTTGTTCCTGCAGCTAGACTCACCATTTGTCATTCGTCATGTTTTTGTTCAAAAAGGAAGAACAAAGAAACATGAGCCTCTGACGAGGAAGAAGAAGATGAGGGCTCTTTAGTGAAAAGCCACGAGTCAGAAGGCATGTTGTTCTTGATGATGAATCTATTATTCCCCATAATCAACCTTCAGTCTCCGTGCCTTTCAAGGTAGTTGATGAGCATGAAAATGCTCCTCTGGATATCTCCGAGGATGAAAAGGCTGGTCCTACTTCGAATGCCCCTTCAAGTCCTACTGAAAGGCTTTTTGCCCAAGTATTCGAGGGCGGAGAGGAAGAGTTTGGTTTTGTTTATGAAGAACCATCCCTTGGAACTCTTCCTATAGCCCCTGTTTCTCCTGTCATTACCCCCGTTTTTTCTTCTGCTTCTATACCTGTCGCGACTCCTGCTGCCGTTCTTTATGAAGAGGTCGGCCCTTCAAGTGGAAGAAGCATGAAGCAGGTTTTAATTGATGTCCCCGAGGGCACAAATTTTTTGAAGAAATCTAATTGAGCTGTGGTTTGGTTGAAGCCGTTAATCGGACCTCTTAAAAGGGAAAATCTTGAACCCCACACCTCCATCACTCTAATGAATGACATTATTCATTCTGCTCTAAAGGTATATTCTTTTTCTCTTGTCTATTTCTCTTCTCTTTTCTTTTTGTAATTCTTTTACCTTGCCTTTTTGCAGATCAATATTATAGGTATAGAGCTGATGAGGAAGATAGCTTGGACGGAGCAACAGGTCGTTGAATTGAACACAGAGGCTGATAACTGGAAGGAGCAATTTGAAAGCCTTCAACTTGAGAAAGAGGCTTTGGCTGGTGAGAAGGAAGCCTTGGAATAACAACTTAAAATCACCACTGCTGAGTTAGCAGTATTGAAGGCTTCAGCCAACCAAGTTGAAAAGGAGAAGGATAAAATGGAAGCTTCCTTTGCGGAGCAGCACTCAAGGGGCACTAAGGAAATTAGAAGCTTAAAAGAGCTTCTAACTCAAAAAGAAGTGTAGACGGGGGATCTGGTTCAGACATTGACGTGAGATCAAGAGGACCTCCATGCTTCTTCTGACAGAGTTAAGTTCCTCGAGGCTACCCATGAACCTTTGAAGGTATCTTATGCAGCTTCCGAGGCTGAAAAAGAATACTTGAGGGCTGAAGTGGAGCAATTAGAGAAAGACCATGAGGCTCTTGAAGATAAACTAACACTTGATGTTAGTTGGGCTTTCTTGAACACGCGTCTGGAAATTTTGATCGAGGCTAACCAGGAAGGCTTTAACCTCAAAGCTGAAATGTTCAAAGCCAAGAAAACAATCGAAAGTACTCAGCAACGTCAAAGTTTCAACACTCGAGGATGAAAGTTCCAAGGGTGATTTGAGTAAAGACGGCTCCGAAGCTGATCATGTTGAATTTGTTCTTTGGGAGACATTTCTTTTTAAAGACGGCTCCGAAGCATATCTCATGTATGTCTTTGCTCTTTAATTTTAAGTTTTTCCAGCACTATTCGCGTAGAATAAATGCTTTAATGTGCCGTGAATAAATATGCATGGTCGTATTTACAAAAAATGGACCTTTTATACTAACAACACTGATGAAGAAGACGTCTCATCTTCACATTGATGAAAGATATGAAATATGAAGTAATTTGAAGAAGTTTTATATTAACTTTCAAAACAAATATTTATGTACATCATTTTCATAATTGATTTCTTTATAGAAGGTTTACAAGTATGAGTTTGATTATCACTTGACAACATTTGTGGCCTTAACCTAATAGCTCTTAGGAGTTTTATGTTGAACCTCCAGTTCCTTACTTCCCATTCCATCTACGAGCTTTGAAAATTCATAATTTTCTCCAAGGTTTTTTCTTTGGCTATTGAGAGCTATGTTTTTGTGGTATACTCCTTACTTCTTCATGCACTTCTTCCATATGCATAGTCCCCTGAGTATTTTAGCGTATGAAAACTTGAATACTGGATCAACTCCTTCCTACGGTCCTTTTCCTGAAAAGGAAATACATGCGGGACTTGGAGGTAACGTTTTAGATGATGACTCCTTAACGCTTTCCATCAGAATTATTGTAACCAAGACGGGGAACAATTAAGTATTCCGCTTGTCTTTTGGGTATAATGTCAACATCTGGTACAGGCTAGCTTTTTGCCTATCATCTAAAATGGTTAGTAAAACTCAAAGGAACAAAATAAAAAATAAACTTTAAGATAACTTACTGTGGGTATTTACTCAAAAGTAGTATTTCCTCAAGTGAACCGCATTCCAATTGGAAGGTAACATTTTCCCGTCCATGGTTCCAATTCATACGCTCCTTTTCCAGCAATGCTTTTAACTCGATATGTCCCTTCCCAATTTGGACTTAACTTTCCTGCATTTGCTGCCTGTGTTGATCGAAACACCTTCTTATGGACAAAGTACCCAATCTTGAACTGTCGAAGATTCGCCCTTCTGTTGTAATATCGCTCAATCTTTTGCTTTTGCGTTGCCATTCGTATCAAAGCTACTTCCCTTCGCTCCTCTGTCAAGTCTAAATTTGTATGAAGCTCTTCCTCATTTGATGCTTTATTTGTATGCTCGAACCTTGTTCTTGGTTCCTATTTCCACTGGAATTAACTCCTCAGTACCATAAACAAGCGAAAAGGGAGTTTTTCTCGTGCTTATTTTCGTTGTTGTCCTGTAAGCCCATAATACCCCTGGTAGCACTTCAAGCCACCTGCTTTTGATTCTTTAAACCGTTTCTTTATATTGTTGACAATGATTTTATTTGTCGACTCTGCTTGTCCATTAGCTACGGGATGATATGGTACCGATGTAATTCGTTTAGTTTTTCTACTTTGGTAAAAATCGGTAACCTTTGCTCCCACGAACTGAGGTCCATTATCATAAGCGATTTCCCTAGGGACCCGAAATCGACGTATTATGTTCTTCCAAAAGAAGTTGACGACCTCTTTTTCTCGTACCTGTTTAAAGGCACCTGCTTTCACCCACTTAGAAAAATAATCGGTTAGGATAAATAAAAATCGTATCTTTCCTTGTGTTTGAGGCAGAGGACCTACGATATCCATTCCCATTTCATAAACGGCCACGGGGCGATAATTGAATGAAGCTGGCTGATGCATGTTGTTTGCATACTGTTGACATTTATCGCACAAACAACAGCAACAACAACATACCAGTATATTTCACAAGTGAGGTCTGGGGAGAATAGAGCGTAGTAGTCCTTACCCCTACCTTTAAGAAGGCAGAGAGCTTGTTTCCGGTAGACCCTCGGCTTAGGAAAGATAAATGAAAGGGCAATAATAATCAAACTAAACCTGACACCGAAGAGAAAATACTAACATAACTAACACTAAGGAATGCAAACAAAAAACTGAAACAAAGGCATTAACAAGTAATAAAAGAAGTCTATGGATACGAAAATACACAAAAGACATTAAGTGATGTATCAAAGCTGCTGCTACAAACACGGACAATGCTCGGCTATCCATGATCATATCCACACTTTCCTATCCATGATCATATCCTTAGTAAGCTGGAGCAACGTCATATCTCGCCTAATCACCTCTCCCCAATACTTCTTCGGCCTACCTCTACCTCTTTGTAGGCCCTCCAGTACCAGCCTCTCACACCTCCTCACTGATGCATCTGTGTCTCTTCTCTTCACAAGGACGAGCCATCTAAGTCTCGCCTCCTGCATCTTGTTCTCCACTGGAGCCACGCCCACCTTATCCTGGATAACTTCATTTCTAACTCAATCTAACCTGGTATGCTCGTACATCCATCTCAACATCCTTATTTCAGCCACATTCATCTTTTGGATATCCTGATCTTATTAGTGTCTTTACTAACTGCCTTCTTCCCCCGCGATTCCCACAATGTCCTTCATTTACTTCTCACATTACATATTCAGTTTGTGACGGATCAAGGCATCGCGCTAAGGATCCCCTAATCGATACAAATTTCCTTCTATTAAGCAATATTAAGTAGCTTTCATTCGCAACAATTGGGATTTCTTCTTATCCCCGGGTAAAATTCCATGCTACAGATAATTCACAAATTCATTTCTCCAATCCCAAGTTAAATTGTCAAAGTTTACCTCTTTCTTGGTTTGATCAAGTGCTGAAATAAACAAGTGTACCATGATTGCATTTTCCGTGTTTGATACATCAGCTACGGACTCCATACTTGCTAACACATCATCTTCTGCATTCTCTTCCCTTGGTATTTATACAACTTTTCATGCTTGGAACTGTCGTATTTGTTCTCGCACCTTTTCCAAGTACTGTTGCATTCGTGTCCCTCTATCCACGTAATTATCTTGCATTTGATTTACCACAAGCTTTGAATCACTTTTGATTTCAACTTGTTCAATCCCTAATTATTTTTCAAGTTCCAAACTTGCAATTATTGCTTCATACTCGATTTTATTATTAGTAATTGGATAGCCCTTAATTGCTTGCCTAATAATCTCTGCTTAAGGTGAAATTAAAATAATACCCAAACCAGCTTATTTATGTTTGAGGACCCATCAATGTATAAGTTCCAATTCCCCAGATTAGATCCAGTAAATACTCGTACCTCTTTTTCTGCTTCAGGAAGTAGGCTCGAACTGAAATCTGCTAGTACCTGTGACTTTATGCCAGTTCTAGGCTGATAAACAATATCATATTCACTAAGTTCTATTGCCCACTTAGCCAATCTCTCTAATAACTCATGTTTATTCAAAATATTCTTTAACGGAAAAGCAGTTACAACGGAAAAGGGATGACATTAAAAATAGGGTCATAACTTTCTTGATGCCATTATTAGTGTTAGCGCTAGTTTTTCTAAATGAAGATATCGTGTTTCAGCATCCAACAAAGCTTTACTAACATAATATATTGGAGATTGCGTACCTTTGTCTTCTCGCACCAGTACCACACTTACTGCTACTTCTGATACTACTAAGTAGACGAGTAACCTTTCTCCGTCCCTTGGTTTTGATAACAAGGGTGGTTTTGATATGTTTTCAAATCCTTCAAAGCTTGTTGACATTCGCCATTCCATTCAAATTGATTTTTTTTTCAATACCGAAAATAATTTAAAACACTTCTTTGAGGTATTAGATATGAATCTCCCCAGCGTCGCTACTCTGCCTGTTAGCCTTTGTATTTCTTTTTTACTTGTGAGTATATCAGGTATTTTCTAGATTGTTTGATTTGAGCGATATTTACTTTGATTCCCCTGTTAGAAACAAGAAAACCTAAAACTTACTTGAGGCCACTCCAAAGGCACATTTTTCTGGGTTTAACTTCATGTTATATCTGCGGAGTATCTCGAAGGTTTCATTCAGATGCTGGGAATGATCTTCCGTCGTGCTGATTTTGCTAGCATGTCATCAATGTAGACTTTCATGGTTTTCCCTAAGTGTTCTTGGAACATTTTGGCCACCAACCTTTGGTAAGTAACTCCAACGTTCTTCAAGCCAAATGGCATGACTATATAGCAGTAAGTCCCCCTCTCTGTAATTAAAAAAAAAGTTTTTTCCTCATCTAGAGGGTCCATTTTATTTGGTTATATCCAGAATACGCGTCTAAAAAACTCAAAAGCTCATAACCTGCGATAGAATCAATTAGTTGTTCTATATGCGGTAAAGGACATGAATATTTAGGACATGCTTTATTTAAATTAGTATAGTCTACACACACTCGCTATTTTTTATTCTTTTTTTGGGACCACAACAATATTAGTTAGCCAGTCATGGTACTTACCTCTCGAATTGACCCAATTTTCAGAAGTTTATGTACCTCCTCTTGAATTACCTAATTTTTAAATGCTCATTGCTTTCGTTTCTTTTGCTTTATCGGAGGATGTAATGGATCTTCGTCATTACCTCCGGTATACCTGTCATGTCAGAATGCCACCAGGCAAAACAATCAGCATTAGCACGTGAAAATCCAATCAACTTACTTTTCATCTCCGAGCTTGGGTTTGTTACGATATAAACTTTTTTATCGGGCCAGTAAACAAACCATATAACAACTTTGAGCTCCTTCGTGGTTGTTTTAATATTTTCGTTCTCCTCTGGCTCTTGAACCACATCGAGCCTCGCATCTGTATCAGCCTCATTCTTTGGATATTCAGTCGAGGTAGAAAGTAAGTTTTCCTCAGCTGAATTCTGTAATTGCTATTTCGCATCATCATCTTTGGGTGTTCCACTTGCTATTGCAACTGTGTTGATTTATCGTGTCGCCTGCTGATCTCCCCTGATCTGACGAATTCCCTAGTGTGATGGAAATTTGATTATTTGATGTAATGTTGATGATACTGAGTCCATGTCATGAATCCACGGCCGTTCTAAAATTATATTATAGGCCATGTCTGCATCCACCACTTGAAACTTGGTGTCTTTGACGACACCCTTTGCGAACGTTGCTAACATAATTTCTCCTTTTGTTACGACACTCGAGTTATCAAATCCAGACAATGATCAAGCCTTGGGTATGATATGATCAGTTGCTTGCATCTCATTCACCACCCTTAGCAATATGATATTCACAGAGCTACCTGGATCAATCAAAACTTGCTTGACATTAGTATCATAAAACAAGTAAAGATATTATCAGAGCATCGTTATTGGGAACGATCAAGCCTTCCGTATCTTCGTCATCAAACGTTATGCTGTCTCCGTCCAGAACTTGACGAACCAACTTCTCGTGAGTAATTGAAACCTTGGTTGTTCTTTTCGGTGTCGCGTACATTACTCCGTTGACCTCTTTACCTCCAGTTATAACATTCACTGTTCTCTTTGGTGATAGGGGTTTTGGTGGCTCTTATCTATTTTTCATATAAGACTACTTTTCTTTTTCACTAAATAAGTCTGTAAGATAACCTTTTTTCAATAAATATTTAACCTCTTCTTGTAAGAGCCTGCAATTTGCTGTCCTGTGACCATGATCATTATGGAACTCACACCAGAATTTCTGGCTTCCTTTGCTAAGATCCGTTCTCATCTCTTTTGCCATCGCACCTTATCACCCATTCCTCTTAGCACGACTACTAACTTGGACGTACTGAAGTTGAAATTATAATCTCCTATTCTTGATCGGAAATTTTGATCGTTGTTCCTTTCTGCTTCCCATTCCTTCCCAAATCGAGAGGAAGATCTCGCCTCCTTCTATCTCGATCTTTGATCAAACCATGCCTGATCTTGCTTTGATCTAGGGTCTTGTCCTGCGGGTCCCATATAAAGTTCGTACCTGTTTTTTCCAGATCTCCTTTTTGTTTGTGAACGTCTAGATTCAAACCTTTTTTCTACCTTCGATTGAGACACCGTATCTTCTTCTATCCGCAACTTTGTGTTGTACCTGCTATAAACATCATTCCAAATAGTTGCAGGAAACTCCCGCAGGCTTTCTTTAACCTTCTCGTGGCTTCTGAGTTTTTTTCATTCAAATTACTTGAAAATTCCATAGCCGCCCAATTATCTGGTACGCACGGTAATATCATTCTCTCCTACTAGAATCGATCTATGAATTCCCTAAGCGATTCCGTACTCTCTTGTTTTACCTTGAAGATATCTTCCATTCTCAATTTGTTTAACTAAAAGATAGTTTTTATGGTCAAAGCAAATATTAAAATATATCACATTTCTAAAACTAATTTTATTTCACTTTCCTAAATATAAGAGAATAAGAAATAATAGAAATTTAATATTAAATGAGTAAACGAAAGGAAATCTTATTGATTATTGTAGCTTCCTTCCAAGAATTGAGAGTAAGAATCTTCAATCAAGCAGAGAAATAAGAATAAAAGACTGATAGCATATCGCGAATTCCTTGATGATCATATAAAATATGGTAAAGGGGATTTATATAAGGTTACAATATATAATTGCTTCGTCCCACTTAATTCTTTCCCGTTACTAATACTAACTACATTGATTGCCCGTTATTTGAATTATTCGTAACGGTTACGGTAATAATAGATAATCGCGTATAATCAAGGATCATGTTGATTCATTTACTTATTCGTAGCTATTAATGAATCTTCCTCTCTTTGGTCATTCATGCCTCCTGTGCCTACCTCTTCTTCCCCAGCTATAGATACGGTATCTTTGTAAATAATTCCGTTGGTATTTCACCTATGCCTCGTTATCTTTCTTTACTGCTCTAATTCAAATACCACTTGTCAACATATCACTAATGTACGTGTTATGTTTTTTTTTTCACCTATACAATATGAATCACTCAATGAAAAGAAATGCGTCACACTTCTACGCGATTCTCCAGCACGTAACAACCCTAAGTGTAGCGCATAGCATTTTGGTAGTCATGGGACGCTCCATCAATACTATGAAGATAAGCACTTAGAATATTCTTACAACGACAAACAATAAATATAGTGTGTGTGATAACTAAGAGACTTTTTTCGGTGACTTAACAATGCATTAGACCTTTTATTGACATCAATACTGACGACATATAATTAAATTGGAATGATTACCAAAAAGAAAGGACCGCTAACATCATGACATAGAGAAAATGGAGAAAAGTGAATTATATTATCCAGTCTTGGTTATCGAGGGAAGTTAAAGTTAACTTTTCCTTTCTTTTTTACGTTCTTTTTAATTCTTTTAAAAAATTTATTCCACACTCTTATTTATTTTTTTGTTGTATTAGATTCATGATGGTACAATGGGCCAATACTTCTTTCCTTTTTTTTTTTTTTTGGAATAAATTATTCAAAGAATATTTACTAGCCTTTGACAAATCTCAATCTTGGTATTTTTCATTTCAGGTAGAACTTTACAATATATGTGCGTGTATGAATATACTATTTTACCTTATTAAACACTTAATCAATTTTGTCGTGTTGGATCAAAATTTTGTGTCGTGACGTCCATTAACATAACAAACTTTGCACATACACGAGTTGTATCTAATAAATATTTTTGAGAGGGGTTAAAATTTTGAAATATAATATATATTTAGAGAGAACTGAATAAGTATAATGTTGAATAATTCTAGTAACTAAATCATTTTCTATTTTTGAAGTTATCAATTATTTGAACTTGTTTGTTAGAATAGCCATCACGCCAATTCGAATCATTTGGAAGTTTCAGTTGTAGACTAAAATCAAATTAAATGCAGTAGTGTACATGACATTATTAACATTAAAAAGGGTAAATAGCAAGTTTGGTTCTTGCCACACTGTCTTATTTTGATCCTTATAGTATTAGTACGTTTGACCTTGAAATTCAATTAAGTACACAACCTTAGTTCATTCATTTAGCATAATTTTAACGAGAAATGCCAGTGCATTAACATATAAAATAAACAATTCATTATTGGATATTAAGTTTTGAACTCCATTGGGAACTTCGTGTGCTTACGAAGTCTAGTATTTTAGAAAGAAAAAAAAATTAACCAAAAAAGCATTTTTAACAAAAAAAAAAAAAAAACCTTGGCCAAACAGGCTATAAAAAGACATCATCATATCTTCTATATTATTATAAAAACATGAATACAATGTTGGTTTACAAAAATAACCTTATAATATTAAGCATAATAACTCATAATAAAAGGACATAACTGGAATTCTAGATATTAGCCTTATAATCCTATTAGTTTTAGAACATCATATTACACGTTAGGAATCCTACGTGATTACCTTTCGGAATCCTAATACTACATGTTAGCATGTATACCAAATACATTTAGGAAGACGTTATGTTTCCTTTTAATATAATTACTTTCGGGGTAGAGACATATTTTTAGTCATGTAATCCTATTACTTTTAGGATATACTTCTTAAAAATTCCTTCTACTAATTTAATTTGAAAATGTATTATAATGTCATATTACTAATTTAATTTGAGAATGTATTATATTGTCCAAATGTATTTAGAAAAAGGAGAGACTATATTATTATAAAAGCATAAATCAAATATTAATAGACCAAAATACCCCTAAAGTATTAAACGGAAGAACTTATAGGGAAAGAAAATAACTGCATTAACCTATTTTTTGGACTATAATACCTTCTATGCTAATTTTTAATATTTAAGATTTTAAAATTAATAAAATTTTGTCTACTAAATTCTTACTAAAAATATGCAGGAAGGTTTATAAAATCAATTTCATAAGAATCCTCCGTATTGGCATACATTACCACTCCATAATGTCCAGTACCAAAAAAATAAAAGTAACATTAAATGGGCTGCATAAAGAGTTGAAATTGAGAGAAAAAAAAATACCCTCAAGATAATATATTTTTATATTATATTTGAACTTTTTTGTGCAAAAAATAATATTTTTTACCAATTTTTTTCGTGTAATATTGAAAAATATTCAATTATTAAATAGCAACTAAAAAAATATTTAACCATATAAATATGTTAGAAAAGGAAAGAAAAAAAGAGACAAGTGAGGCTTGCGTGTGTGGTCGAGTTTGATTTTCGGATGATTCAGGATTAAATTGAAAGAACAATTCTTATTTAAGAAGCTTAAACAAAAAGAGTTTACCGTAGTTTGACTTTTGAGCAAACGACTCCGGAATGAAATTTCAATAATCTCAATAGCTTCATATGGTGATTTCGGACATAGGAGTGTGTTTGGGTATTATTTTTGAAGTCCATAGTTGAATTTGGCTTGAAATGGCAAAAATAAAAAATTGAAGGTTTGGAAGTTTGATGGGGGAGTTGACTTTTTGATATCGGGGTCGGAATCCGATTCTGGAAATTTGAATAGGTCTGTTATGTCATTTAGGACTTGTGTGCAAAATTTGAGGTCAATCAGACTTGATTTGATAGGTTTTTGCATCGAATGTAGAAGTTGGAATTTCTTAGTTTCATTAAGTTTGAATTAAGGTGTGATTCGTCTTTTTGATGTTGTTATATTTGATTTGAGGCCTCGAGTAGGTTCATAATATGTTTTGGGACTTGTTGGTGTGTTCGGACGGGGTCCCAAGGGGCTCAGGTGAGTTTCGGGGTGGTTTCGGATCATTTCTATGCCATTTTTAGTTGTTGGTTTTTGGCTACAGAGGTATGCATCACGATCACGGACAAACAGTCGCGATCGCGAAGAGCAATTTTGCTATTTGGACACTGTGAATCGCGATCGCGGAAGCCTTTCCGCGATCACATAGAGGAAATATTCTGCTGCACCGATCCAACTTTGGAAGCTTATATCTCGCAATATATAAGGAATTTGGAGATGATCCAAAAATGAAAGTCTTAGTCCTTTGTATCTAGCTTTCCGAAAATCAAACGGTTTGGAATTTCGAGTTGTGTACAAAAAGTTGTGATGGATACACTACAGGCTGTTTGGGAAGAGTTTGAAAATCGCGAATAAGAAATTGCTGCTACACAGGGTTGACTTTGGAAGCTTATATCTCGAAATCTATAAGGAATTGAGAGATGAGAAAAACATGAAATTTGTAATCCTTGATGTCTAATTTTCATAACGTCAAACCATTTGTCATTTGGAATTTTGTACAAAAAGTTGTGTCCATTATACTGGAGGCTGTCTGGAAGAGTTGGGGAGTTTGTGCTTCGCAATCGCGAAGAGAAAATTTTGAGCTGAAAAATTTTGTGCTTCCCGATCGGGAAGCATTTTTCACGACCGCGAAGATTAAATGCCTGGACATAAGCTATATTCGAGGTTTCGGCCATTTTAACATAGTTGGAACTATGGAGCTCGGATTGAAGCGATTTTTTAGGTGATTTTCGGGAGATTTTCAAGAGAAACATCGGGGTAAGAGTTCTTAACTCAATTCTGGTTAAATTACCCGAATCTATAATTATTTTTATCATTAAATTAGTATTTTGGGTTGATAATGATAGAAAGTTTATAGACTTTAAATTGAGGATTTGGAGGCCGATTCGTTCTCGGAATGTGATAAAATTGGTATGGTTGAACTCATATCGGAATGAGTGTTCGGATTTCGTAAATATTTTGTCGGGTTAAGAGAGGTGGGCCCCGCATTGACTTTTGGTTGAATTTTTAATATGAATTTTTAAGTCGACGTTTTATTATTCGAAATTATTTTTGATGAATTTTAATGAAGTTATATAATTTATTTGACTAGATTTGAGCTGTCCGGAGGTCATTTCACGCAAGAAGGCTATTTGGAATATTAGCCTAACTTCAAAAAGGTATCTTGTCTAACCTTGAGTGAGGAAAATTATCCCTTAGGCATTGAATCGTATGTGAAAATCGTGTAATTGAAAATCATGTACGCGAGGTGACGAGTACTTACTTAGTTTATATGTGCAAGTTATATCGGTTAAAATTTGTAAATACCCTTATGTATTAAATTGAAAAATTATTGGAACTTAGTGAACCCTTGAATTGTCATGCCTTATTCCTTGTTTGTCGAATTTATATTTTATATGATAATTGGTGTTATTGTCACTGGGATTTTTATGTGAATTTCGTGTGTTTGTTGATTTGATATTTTTCTTGGAATTAAATTCATTATGGAATCCTTATCTACAAATAAATTAAATAAGTTTAAAATGAGGCATTAATTTATATTTATGAAAAACTGGATTAAAGAAGGCGTTGTCATATGCTAAGTTACTTTTCCATCTCTGTTATTTTTTTGAGGTTTTATATACGTTGTGTGGAGCCTTGGGCTATTTGTTGAGAAATTTATTGATTTTGCTACATCTTTGGAATTTGGTTATGGTTAGTGAGGAAATTGTGATATGAATTGTTGTATTGTGTTGTCGCTTAAACACTCTCCTTGATGTTATTTATGCTTCCTACCTTGCTTGTTAATGACATACATGGGCTTGGTAAGGAAGAGAGAAAAGCACGAAGTGTGATTCCGTGCCATTTGAGAGTGTAAAAAATGACGGGTGATGCCATGCCATTTCAATTATATTATCATGTGAGGGAGAGTGTAATGCACGAGGGGTGATGTCGTGGCATTTGAGAGTATAAAGCACGAAGGGTGATGCCGTGCCATTTTAATTATATTATCATGTGAGGAAAGGTATAAAGCATGAAGGGTGATGCCGTGCCATTTTAATTATATTATCATGTGAGGAAAGGTATAAAGCATGAAGGGTGATGCCGTACCATTATGTTTATATTATCAAATGTTCATGGCACGAAGGGTGTTTCCGTGCAGGCGAGGACAAGAGACATACATTATATTGTGATATCTTTTTGTTGTGTACATTCATGCCTTTATCTTGAGATGTTATTGTGCACCTAAGTTTTCAATGTGACTTGTAGTTGTTGTTGCTTCCTGTGTGCCTCCCACATTATTTCTTTTATTGTTATTGGCATTTCTCCCACTTAGTTGGTACTGTTATATGTATGTAAGGTGAGAAAGAGATAAACGGATGAAGGGTGTTGTCGTGCCAATTGATTTGATCTACGTATATATCGGGTTAGAATGAGACAAGTGCACGCAGGTATTACCATGCCATTCGATGTGTTATATTGAATATATTTCTCACACCAGGAAAGTTAAATGAGGTGTCACATGGTGAATTTTACTTGAAAGAATTATATTTGAAAGATAATTACTTATATTCGGGATATATTTAATTGTATGGATTACATTCTAAAGATTTTTATTTGAAAAACTTATAGATAAATAATGTATATTTTGAAGGACTTGATTAATTGGTTGTACTTTTGTTTATTATTCGTTTGAGCAATATTTATGGTGTTCCTGTTTCCTTGCTGTTTATGTCACAAGTTGATTATTGTGCCATCACTACTATTTATTTTCTATTATTTTGTATGCTATATTGCACAGGTTATTTGACTAGTGAGTGTCTTGACTGTACCTCGTCTCTACTCCACCGATGTTAGTCTTGATACTTACTGGGAACCGACCATGGTGTACTCATACTACACTTCTGCATATTTTTGTGCAGAGCCAGGTATTGTAGATATGGGACTCTGACAGAGTTAGACTGTGACCGCAAGGATTCAAGGTAGAGTTGTTTGATCTTCGCAGTCCCTTTGTCTCTTTCCATTTTATTATATTGTTAATTTTTTATCCACACAGTATTGTATATTCGACCATCGAGATAATTCCATGAATTCGGTTAGAGTTCGTGACTCATTATTACTAGTCATGGAGGTTATTTGAATATTTTCGCTGTTAGTTTCGACATTTCTATTAAATTATATATGTTTCAAAAAAAAAAGGCTTGAATTGTTATTATAATTGGCTTACCTAGTCTTGGAGACTAAGTGCCATCACGACGCCTGTGGTGGGATTTTGGGTCGTGATAATTATTTAGCAAGAAAATCCAATTCAATTATTTTTAAAATTCATTATATGAGTAAAATTTTTATTCAAGTTAAAACAAAATCTCAGGGGTACATAAATTTATTCCATAAAAAGAGCATTAGAACTCAAAGTGAAAAGATTAGCATATTATTACGAATCAAAATGCTATACAAGTGTCTGAGGGAGCATAATCAAAGCTAAATCCTAAACAAAAATAAACTTTTAATTCTCTATTATAAAGAGCCGACTCTGATATAACAAGATTATTCTTTGTAGATACCTCCAGCTGAATCAAAATAATATTTCTATGTCATGCATTACTTATAAATAACACTTCAAGAGGCATGCCACTATTAGCAATAATAGCAAGTGGTGTACCAACAACGATTTTATTGTGAGGCCACCCACTTTAGATTTGATATACCTCTTCAAACAACTTAAATAACCATCACAAATATATCAAAGCAAAGAAATATTGCTAAATTTTTAAGGAAAGAAAAATTAATAATATGGGATAAAGCACTATGACTAAATTTATACGGAAAGCAAAATTGATAAAATAATAGTTTGGGAGCTGATTTCTGTCAAGTACTACTAGTAGTTTCAAAATCGACAAAAGCATAGACTGTAAAAGCTAGCTTGCCAAAGTTATACTTTTGGCCTCAAATGAAAAAGATTCAACTGACAGGAAATATAAAGTAAGAACAGATTCAGTATTCAATGTCTTCTTGCTTCGTATCGAAGACGAAGAAGAGTATCAAATAAAAGATGATTTGGTTCTTCCTGAACACTTGGTTATCAACTCCAATGGTAATAGTAGTGCATTTAATAAGAGAAATATTTCTATCATTAGATGCAAATCACATGATAAAATTAAAAAGATATCTTAGCTAGCAGAAATGAATATGTTGATCAACTAAATAAAAGGTGGATTGCAAAATTTTATAGTAAAAATAAAATATTTTTCAGTTTTTGACTCAGCAGAAAATGATACCAACAATTACTACTAAGAATAATATTAAATACTTTAATACCAAAAGGCATTCTACTATACATGTTTGTTGTTCAGTTTATTATTTCTTACATATTTTACAGTCAACGTATATATAATAGACTACGTTAAAATTGATCTTACATTGTATATATGTTGATTTTTAAGAAAAATATGTCTGTCATGCTACTGAAAAACTTAGATACACCGAATAGCTTATGTAATAAGCACACAAATGGTATATCCTTGAATTCCACATTCGTCTTCCGAAACTAAAGATTATCTTTTTAAATTAGTGTGAAAATAATTTTTAGCATGTTTATGTTTTGCAAATATAATAATTAAAATACAAGGACAAACATCCTAATTAGTGGACTATATTTACCGCGATATGTTTTCTTCATGAACAATTATATGTTGCACTTTCAAGAGGGATATCATGATCGACAACAAGAATTCTGGTTAAGGCAGAGCAACTAAAGTATTAGGAGAAAAACATACACGCACAAAAATATTGTCCACAAATAAGTGTTTTGTAAGGACCCTACTGGTCGTTTTGAGAAATTGCTCCGTACAGTTATTTAAAGTGTTGAATAGCTTCGTATAATGCATTTTGACTGTCTGAATCATTGGTTTTGGTTTAATTGTTTTGGAATTTGTTTGGGAGAATGAGTTTCACGATTTAAGAGTTAAGTTGGAGTAGTTGACCAAGTTGGACTTTTGCGTATTTGACCTCAGATCAAAGTTTTAAAAGTTTCTTTAGGTCTAGATGGTGATTTTGTATTTGCGCGCATGACCGGAATTTCATTTGGATATTTCTAGAAAGTTTCGGCGCTAATTGGCAAAAGTTGAAAATTTGAAGGCTTGGAGTGTTCATAAGTTTGACCGAGAGTTGACTTTGATGATATCGGATTCGGATTGTGGTTCCAAAAATTTCAGTAGCTTCATTATATCATTTGGGACTTCTACAAAAAAAATTGAGTTCATTCCAAGCTGAATTGATATAGTTCGGACGCTTGGTTGCGATTCTAAAAGTTTTTGGAGTTCATTATGGTTCTCATGCGTTTTGGCGTCCGATTCGTGCTTCTAGAGGTTATTTTGGTGTTTCAATTGCGCAAGCGAGCTTATGTTATATTTTTGGACTGGTGTGGTGTTTGGTTTGGAGCCTCGGGGGCTCGGGTGAGTTTCAGATAGGTTTAGTTTGTGTTGCGCCTGTTTTGATGTTTCGACGTTGTTTATTTAAGAATAAATGGTATCACATTAGGCAAATAAGCTCCAAATTCAGTTTGGATTGAAGAATTAGATCGGTATTGTAATTACGGAGCCATAGCAAAAAAAATTGTCGAATTCAGACATCGTATGAGAGAGTTTTGCCCATTCCCGTATCGAGAAAGATTGCCGGTTTCTGTTGAGGTACTGTTCAGTTCGCAATTGCGAAAATTTTCCACTGTTCAACTGTGCAATTGCGAAGAAATCTTGGCATTTGTGAAGGTTTCGCAATTGCAAAACCTGGATCGCAAATGCGACATCTGCAGCTTGTTTCCAGCTGTGTAATTCTAGTTTTTGCTTCATTTTTTGATATTTTTTAACCCTAGGTCTGAGAATGGGCAATTTTGAGAGAGGAATTTCATCTACAATCGTTGGGTAAGTATACTTGTTCAATTTTTATGTATACGTCATGATTATATTTAAGTTTTAACATCAAAATGGTGAGAATCGAAGTGAAGAAATTGAAAACTTTGTGAAATCTTTCAAAAATAAGAATTTAAGATTTTGAGGTCGAGTTGATGTCGGAATTTGATAATTTTGGTATGGTTGGACTCGTATCAGAATGGGGTTCGGATTCCGTGAATTTTGTCGGATTCCGAGACGTGGGCCCCAACGTTGAATTATAAATTCGACCTTTATTATTTGAAATTGTTTCCTTAGGCGTTAATTGGTGTAATTGAGTTGCTTTTGGCTAGTCTCGAGCCGTTCGGAGGATGATTTGATGGAATGGCGCTCCTAGTATATCGAATGGGCTTGTTTGATGTAAGTGTTTTGCCTAATTTTGTTGAGGGAATTTTTCCTACTAATTGCCATTGTTTGCTACATGCGGGGATGATGCATATAAGAGGTGACGAGCATATATGCATGTGCTAAGGTTAATCATGCTCGAGGGTAAATTATACGACTTATTGTACTTTATAGAATTATGTGACACTCTTGTTTCATGTCTTCTTGACTTCTAGATTTATATGAATATGATATTAAATGCTAGAAACCATGATTTGGCTTATTATAATTTTCTTAAAACTTGACGCAATTTTGTGAAATAATTGATGTACTAAATTCGGTCGTTATTATACTTAATCATAAATACAACGCTACGATCGTTATTCTTGAGATTTTGAATTCTATACTTGAGTGGACGATCATTTTTGAGACGTGTTGAAATACTTGTGTAATAAAGTACTTGAGATTTATTGAATTTTTATTGACTTGAAAGCCGTGATTGATGTTCAATTGGAACATTCGTTTAAACACTCTCCTTGATGTTATTTATGCTTCCTACCTTGCTTGTTAATAATATACATATGCTTGGTAAGGAAGAGTGTAAAACATGAAGGGTGATGCCGTGCCATTTCATATACATTATCATGTGAAGGAGAGTGTAAAGCACGAAGGGTGATGCCGTGCCATTTCGTATCATGTGAGGAAAAGTACCGTGCCATTTCATTTACATTATCATGTGGGGATGAGAGTAAAAGCACGAATGGTGATGCCATATCATTATTTTTATATTATCATATATTCATGGCACGAAGGGTGTTTACGTGCAGGCGAGGACAAGAGACATATATTATATTGTGATATCTTGTCGTTGTATATACATTCATGCCTTTATCTTGAGATGTTATTGTACACCTATGTTTTCTATGTGACTTGTAGTCATTGTTCTTTCTGTATCCTCTACCCCAAGTGTTGATATGTTATCCATGCCTTCTATCTGTTTAACTTGCAAATATATGATTTTCTTCTTATTTGTTATATTTGCATCTAAGCCTTCTACCATACTAATTAGTGAAATTTATATTCTTTCTTCCTAATTGCTGTCATAATTTCTATGCCTTTTTCCCAGTCTTTTCCCGTGGTCCATATGTACTGCTTTGTTCGTTGTTGCTTCCTTTGTGCCTCCCACTTTATTTTTTTTTATCGTTATTGGCATTTCTCCCACCTAGTTGGTACTGTTGTATGTATGCTCAGGCGTTGCCGTGCCAATTGATTTGATCTCTCTCTCTCTCTCTCTCTCTCTCTCTCTCTCTCTCTTTATATATATATATATATTGGGTGAGAATAAGATAAATGCACTATGGTATTACCTGCCATTCAATTTGATATCTTGAATATATTCCTCACATCGGAAAAGTTATGAATTTAATTAGATAAATGCACGAAGGTGTTACCATGTCATTCGATGTGATATCTTGAATATATTTGTCACACCGGGAAAATTATGAATTTACTACTGTGACTTCTCCTAGTGATCATTTACTGCCTCGCGTAGTTGTTTTATTGTACCCTTATCACTTATGCTCTATAACTATTTCTATTACTAGTCTGCTGTACAGGTTATATCAGTGAGTATCTTTTAACTAAAAACCTTCGTCACTACTTCGATGAGATTCGACAATATACTTATTGGATACATGGGGTTGGTTGTACTCATATTAGATTTCTGCACCTTGCGTGCAGATTTCGGAGCAGGAGTGGATGTACGTAGCGGGAGCTGACATTGAAAATGTAACTGCATTTCGGTTATAGCTGCCATTTGCTCTTGGTCGCTTTAGGATCTTTAATCTGTTCTCGTGTATTTCAACTGATGATGTATTTTATTTCTTACCAGTCTTGAAAAAAAATAATTCTAAATCTTAGATGCTCATGATTTGTACTACCAGTCCTTGGAAAAAGTAGAAAGGTTCAGTCATTTTATTATTTATTTTTCTCGATAAATCTAATTAAAATAAATTATAGTTAAATGGCTTACCTAACGGGTTGGGTTAGGTGTTATCACGGCTGGTCGGATTTTGGGTCGTCACAGATTGGTTCCAAAGCTAGGTTCATAGGCTATACATTTCATGAGCAAGTGTCTAGTAGAGTCATGCGGATCGGTATGATGACATCCATACTTATCTTCGAGAGGCTACAGGGCATTTAGGATAAACTTCCCATCTTTCTTTCCTTATCGTGCGACATTGATTCAGCTTGAAGCGTATTACTTTGAAATTTCTTCCACTCTCTCGTATGCGTATGTGAACGCTCGGTATCACCTGAGCATCGACGGATTGTGATTCTATGAACAAAGTACGAGATGTGTTTTATGTGTTTTGTGATGGGCCTGTCTAGAGGACTTGAGGCCAGGTTTGGACCACAGCTTGAGCTCGGTAGTTTCTGTTGTGTGAGCCTATGCTTTTGGACTTCTATGTCCAGTGGTGTCTCTATGAGTGGGACTGGTGGCTCGGTGAGTGGTTGGATGGCGTTATGATGAGTATGATGTGGCTGTAAAAGTGCATAGAAAGATGTGTCACGACCCCAATTTTCCTCCATAGGATGTCGTGACGGCTAAGACTAGATAAGCCTAACAATTATGCGAAATAACTGAATATAAGCTAAAACTCAAGTCTAAATATCTAGAATAAATAAAACCACAATTAAAAATGATTACAATTCCCAAACCCCGGTATGAAATAAGCCACAAGCTTCTAAAAGCAATACTAAATGTCTTTATACATCAGAGTCTAATGAAGATAAGGGAAGAACGACACCAAAAAGGTAGAAGGGGAATCCGAGGTCTGCGGACGCTGGCAGATATACCTGGAAGTCTCCATATATCAGTGCTCACTGATAGCAGGGCTGGTAGGAGATACCTGGATCTACACAAAAAGATGTGCAGAAGAGTAGCATGAGTACACCACAACGGTACCTAGTAAGTGCCAAGCCTAATCTTAGTAGAGTAGTGACGAGGTTAGGTCAGGGCCCTACTGGAATAAAAGAAACAAGGCAAGAGAGCTAATATAATATGATGAAACAACTGTGAATTTAACAATGAGAAATACAGAAAGGAAACTACACAGCAAATAGGAATAACAACAGGGGCACTCCCGAGGTACCGCCTCGTATTCCCAAAAGTAAATACGCAACAGGGGAGCTCCCGAGGTACCACCTCATTGTCCTAAAAATAAATATGCAACAGGGGAGCTCCCGAGGTATCGCCTCGTAGTCCCAAAAGTAAATATGAAATAGGGGATCTACCGAGGTGCCGCCTCGTAGTCCCAAAAGTAACTACACAACTCATAACTTAAGTAGCAACGAATTTACAGTAAGAAATCCTACAATTAAAGACTAAATACAAATCAAGAAAACAAGGCAATTCAATTAAACATGTTACACAAATTGCAAGTAAGAGTTTAAACAAGTAGGCATGCGACATTAGGCTAAACATGATGACTACACAGACTAGGACAACTCAGTTAAGTAATTGAAAGAGAACAACTCAGCAAGAACCGAATTTTCAACATATAACCCGTGTACACACTCGTCACCTCGCTTACACGGCCTTCACGTATTTCAAATATCACAACAGTACCAAAACCTAAGGGGAATTTCCCCGACACAAGGTTAGACAAGTCACTTACCTCAAATCGAGCTCAATCAGTCAATAAGATCGCCTTTTCCCCGACTTTCCGACTCTGAATGGCCCAAATCTAGCCAAAAGCAAATACATACTATAAATATAACTATATGAAACTAATCTAAATAAAGAATCACGACTTTAACAAGAAATTATGACATCGCCCTAAAAAGTCGACCCGGGCCCATGTCACGGAATCGGGGTAAAAGTTACAAAATACGAACACCCATTCGACCACGAGTCCAACCATACCAATATTACTCAAATCTGATACCAAATTGCCACTCAAACCCCCAAATTAAACTCTCTAAATCCCTAGTCTCAAACTCCCAAATTCCACCTTAAACACGCATAAACTAGATGGGAAATTCAATGGGGAAACAATATTGATTAAAAATGAATACAAGAGACTTACCTCAAGAATCCCATCGAAAATCCTCTCAAAAATCGCCTTATACCTAGTTTACAAAGTCTAAAATTAGAGAAATCTTGAGACCCTTCGTTTTTAAAACATTGCCCAGCAAAACTGCATCTGCGGCCCAGGAGTCGCTTCTGCGATGCTGCACCTGTGGAAAAATAATCACAGGTGCAGAAAATACTAAATTCCAGGGCCTCTGCTTCTACGGACAAGGGCTCGCATTTGCGGAACCTCTTCTATGGGAGAGGATCGCACCTGCAACCCCAAGCGCTTCTGCGCTCCTGGCATCACAGAAGCGAAGGTGCTTCTGCGGGGAAAAGATCCGCTTATGCAACCACTCCTAGGAAAGGCCATCTCCACATCTGTGACCAAATGCTCGCTTCTGCGAGCTCGGACCTGCGGCCAATCTTGCGTACGTGAGATTGCACCAGAACTGGTGAACTTCAGCAAATCTTCCAACTCCGATTCGATCCGTTAACCATCCGTCATCCACCCTAGGCCCCTGGGACCTCAACTAAATATACCAACCAGTCCTAAAACATCTTACGAACCTATTCGAGCCCTGAAATCACATCAAACAACGGTAAAAACACGAATCGCACCCCAATTCAAGCTTAGTGAACTTTAGAACTTGAAACTTCAACATTCGACGCCGAAACCTATCAAATCAAGTCCGATTGACCTTAAATTTTTCACACAAGTTATAAATGACATTACAGACCTGTTCCAACTTCCGAAATTAAAATCCGACCTCGATATCAAAAAGTCCACCCCTGGTCAAACTTCCCAAAATTCATCCAACTTCCCAGCTTTCGCCAATTAACATCGAAATGACTTACGGACCTCTAAATCAACATTCAGAAATGCTCCTAAGTCCAAAATCACCCTACGGAGCTATTGGAGCTGACAAAACTCTATTCCGGAGCTGTCTTCACTTAATTTAAGCTACGGTTAATTTTCTAAAACTTAAGCTTCCATTTTAGGGACTAAGTGTCCTATAAGACTCCGAAACCAAAAAACAAACCTCCCCGCGAGCCACATATCCATAAAATAAAATAGAGGGAGCAGTAAATAGGGGTTCGAGGCTATGTCAAAACTACTGGCCGAGTCGTTACAAGATGCCAGTTTGAGGCTAAGCAGGCTGGTTATCACCTGGGGGGTAATTTACGGATGTGTGATCCTTATAATATTGTGTGGAGAATTTTGTTTTTCTACCAGCGGGTTATATATGTTGAGATTTGAATTTTAATTGGTTAAGAAAGTTGACCTGACCATCACGAGGATGAATGTTTGCTTAACAGATGATTTGAGGTATTATATGGCGTGTGTTCACATGAGCTTATGAAGGATTTACTTGAATTTCAGTGCGGGATTATGCCAGTAATAGAGTATGGGTATTGTGAGTTATCGAATGTTTACCCTATGGCTTTGAGCCAAGTGGAGGAGCTTGCTATTAACGATTTGATCACATAGTTATGTGATAAATATTACTTTTTGGTCTGAGGTGTACTCGTGGATCAATTTTGACTTGCAAAGGTTGAGACCGAGGATGACTCGAGTAAGGAAATTTCTAGATACGAGTTATATTGCACTTTATGAGTATATGAAAATTATGGAATGATTAATTTTTATTTGTGAAGGATGTAGTACACATGGAGTATGAAATTTATCGGTTTCTAAGGTGGGATTTACTTCTTTGAGTGTAGTTGTACTAATAGGGCACAAGTCGTTTGGTCGCTTGGATAGTGCAATTGAGATTTGAATAGAGCGGATGACTCTCGAGAGGGTTCTAATGGGATTCAAAATGTATGTGGCAATTGAAAGTTTTTCGGATTTGTATATCGCTAGAATCAGTTATTTACATTGGATGGTGCCGGAATTTGCGGTTATTCTGTATGACTATGGATTCTATATTTCAGCATAAAGAAGGTTAAAAAGAACAATTTTAAATACATATAAGGCCTTTTCAGAGTGGGTGTCTCGATTGTGGTATTTATGGGGGTAATTATAATGTGGTGAGGCTCTACAAATGTTTTGGTGGAAATATTCTTGGGTTTGGTGACCTGCGTGGCTTGGTCGAGTTAGAGGAACTCAGTTCTGATAGTTTGGTTATGTGAAAATGGATTTCAAAGTGTTCTTGATGGTTTCTACCACGGTTTGAGATGGATATTTCCTACCAATGTAAGGAGCATGCTGCGTATTGTGATTTTCTACTAGATGGGATCATGTGAAAGGTTCCTGGATAATTGAGTATCTTATTTAGACTTGGTTGAGGTACTAGTTTCCTGAATTCATTGTGATAGCCATGCGCTATGGGTGCACATATGTGTGAGGCCTGAGCCCATGTGCGATCACCAAGGTATTTATTCACGCTCGAGAAATGCTCAGGCTATGATATGCCTAGAGTTGACTGTAAGCTTAAAGCCATAATATTTTCTCATAATTACACCGTTGTTGTGAACTATTTGAGCCATACTTGAGGTTACAAAGAGGTTAACTCCCTGAATAAAATTTGGTACTTAAACATTTCTATGGTAACTTGCCGAGTTGAGCTATAATAGCACACATTGCACATAATGCCTACATGTTAGCATGTCATTTATACCAGTCCAGGAGCATAAGAATCTTATTTTATTCATCACATACGTGTATACTTGTTTAACTGCTCATGTATGATATGTTCGGACCGGAGGCCTGTGACTATGCTGGGCGGATGATGTTATTATAGCACGTGACTTGTTCGTGTGGTTGATATTGATGCAAGCGCTGAGAGAGCCGGTTACGGTTATTGGATCAGGTTGTGCACCACAACTGTACTATGATGAGATGTAATTCTTTATGCTTATTTCGTGTGTTTTGCTCTTACTTGTATGAAAATAGTTCTTAGGATAATGTTAAAAATTTCTTTGATTGCTTAGCTTGTTTAGTAGCCTTCTTATTAATTTTCTTACTATTATCTGTCATGTCTGAATTATTACTTGTTTGGTGTATGGGATCGCATTGTGTTGGGCTTTATATGACTTTTGGTGTGACTTGTCAATTGGGATGCTTATATTGGTTGAGATGAGGTTTCTAGACCTGAGATTTGCTCTATCGTATTGGAATAAGAAATGTTTGGAAGAATGATACTATATTTCCGCTAAGAATTTTGGGGAGTAGCCTTGATTGGGTGAATGAACTTCTCGGATTATTGATCAGATAAGTAGTTAAGAGATTATGCGTGTTTCCTTCATCATCGACAGTCTATGAATGTTTTATTTGATATGAGGTTTACCACCGATATGAGATTTGCTTTGGGCTAAGTTATGGTAGTCAGCAGTTATTGTTGTGAGTATCTGAGTAATGTGGTGTATCACGTGATTACATATTGAGTCATGGTTATGGTTTGTCTTGACCTGTTCAGACTTATACATTATGTAAATGAGAGATTCAGGTCTTGTAAGGAATTTCGGATGTTAGAAATTAGGTTCCAAGGTTTATTGGCCAAGGCTAAATTGGTGATTTTCAGATATGTGGTGTTGTCAGGCCTATATGAAAGAGGGTAATGTGGGATCACCCCTGGGTATGTGCGTGGTAAGGTGGCACAGTGATTTGAAGGCTTAGGAACAACACTTGGCACGTTCGAGGACGAACATATATTTAAGTGGGGGAGAATGTAACGACCTGACTGGTCGTTTTGAGAAATTGCGCTCCGTACAGTTATTTGAAGTGTTGAGTAGCTTCATATAATGCATTGTGACTGTTTGAATTGTTGGTTTTGGTTTTCAGGTGTTTTCGGAATTGGTTTGGGAGAATGAGTTTCACGATTTGAGCGTTAAGTTGGAGTAGTTGACCAAGTTGGACTTGCGTATTTGACCTCGGATCGAAGTTTTAAAGGTTTCATTAGGTCCGGATGGTGATTTTGGCCTTGGGCATATGCCCGGAATTACATTTGGATATTTCTAGAAGGTTTCGGCGCTAATTGGCGAAAGTTGGAAATTTGAAGGTTTGGAATGTTCATAAGTTTGACTGAGAGTTGACTTTGATGATATGGGGTTTGGATTGTGATTTCGGAAATTTCAGTAGCTTCATTATGTCATTTGGAACTTGAATGCACAAAATTGAGTTCATTCTGAGTTGAATTGATATGGTTCGGACTCTTGGTTGCGATTCTAGAATTATTTGAAGTTCATTGTGATTCTCATGCATTTTGGCGTCCGATTCGTGCTTCTAGAGGTTATTTTGGTGTTTTGATCACGCGAGCAAGTTCATGTTATGTTTAGGACTGGTGTGGGTGTTTGGTCTGGAGCCTCGGGGGCTCGGGTGAGTTTCAGATAGGCTTAGGTTGTGTTGCGCTTGTTTTGATGTTTTTACGTCATTTCTTCTAGAATAAATGGTACTAGATTAATCAAATGAGCTCCATATTCAGTTTGGATTTAAGGACTAGATCCGTATTGTAATTATGGAGTCATAGCAAAAAGAATCGTCAAATTCGAATATCGTATGAGAGAGTTATGCTCATTTTCGTATCGGGAAAGATTGCTGGTTTCTGGTGAGGTACTGTTCAGTTTGCAATTGCGAAGTTTTTTGTACTGTTCAACTTCACAATTGCGAAGAAATCTTGGCATTTGCGAAGGTTTCACAATTGCAAACCTTGGATCGCAAATGCGACATTTGCAGCTTGTTTCCAGTTGTGTAAATTCGGGTTTTTGCTTCTTTTTTTTTGATATTTTTGAACCCTAGGTCCGAGAGTGGGCAATTTTGAGAGAGGAATTTCATCTACAATCGTTGGGTAAGTATCCTTGTTCAATTTCTATATATACTTCATGATTATATTTGAGTTTTAACATCAAAATGGTGAGAATCGAAGTGAAGAAATTGGAAAATTTGTGAAATCGTTCAAAAATAAGAATTTAGGATTTGGAGGTCGAGTTGATGTCATAATTTGATAATTTTGGTATGGTTGGACTCGTATAAGAATTGAGGGTTTGGATTTCATAAATTTTGCCGGATTCCGAGATGTGGACCCCAACATTGCCTTTTGGTTGACTTCGGGGTTATAATTATAAATTCGACCTTTATTATTTGGAATTGCTTCCTTAGGCGTTAATTGGTGTAATTGAGTTGCTTTTGGCTAGTCTCAAGCCGTTCGGAGGATGATTTGATGGAATGGTGCTCCCAGTATATCGAATTGGCTTGTTTGAGGTAAGTGTTTTGCCTAATTTTGTTGAGGGAATTTTTTCTACTAATTGCCATCGTTTACTACATGCAGGGGTGATGCATATATGAAGTGACGAGCATATATGCATGTGCCAAGGTTAATCATGCTCGAGGGTAAATTATACGACTTATTGTGCTTTGTACAATTATGTGACACTCTTGTTTCATGTCTTCTTTGACTTCTAGATTTATATGAATATGATATTAAATGCTAGAAACCATGATTTGGCCTATTATAATTTGATTAAAACTTGACTCAATTTTATGAAATAATTGATGTACTAAAGCCGGTCATTATTATACTTAATCACAAATACAACGCTACGACTATTATTCTTGAGATTTTGAATTCTATACTTGAGTGGAAGATCATTTTTGAGACTTGTTGAAATACTTGAATAATAAATTACTTGAGATTTATTGAATTGTTATTGACTTGAAAGTTGTGATTGGTGTTCAATTGGAACATTCGTTTTAAACACTCTCTTTGATATTATTTATGCTTCCTACCTTGCTTGTTAATGATATACATATGCTTGGTGAGGAAGAGTGTAAAGCACGGAGAATGATGCCATGCCACTTCGTATACATTATCATATGAGGGAGAATGTAAAACATGAAGGGTGATGTCGTGCCATTTCGTATCATGTGAGGAAAAGTACCGTGCCATTCATATACATTAGTATGCACAAAGGATAATACCGTGCCATTTCATTTATATTATCATGTGAGGATGAGAGTAAAAGCACGAAAGGTGATGCCGTGCCATTATTTTTATATTATAATATGTTCATGACAGGAAGGGTGTTTACGTGCAGGCGAGGACAAGAGACATATATTATATTGTGATATCTTTTCGTTGTGTATACATTCATGCCTTTATCTTGAGCTGTTATTGTACATCTATGTTTTCTATGTGACTTGTAGTCGTTGTTCTTTCTGTGTCTTCTACCCCAAGTGTTGATGTGTTATCCATGCCTTCTATCTGTTTTTAACTTGCAAATATTATGATTTTCTTCTTGTTTGTTATATTTGCATCTAAAACTTCTACCATGCTAATTAATGAAATTTATATTCTTCCTTCCAAATTGCTGTCATAATCTCTATGCCTTTTTCCCAGTCTTTTTTCGTGGTCTATATGTACTGCTTTGTTTGTTGTTGCTTCCTATGTGCCTCCCACTTTATTTTTTTTATTGTTATTGGCATTTGTCCCACCTAGTTGGTACTGTTATATGTCTGCTCGGTGAGAAAGAGATAAATGCACGAAGGGCGTTACCGTGCCAATTGATTTATATGTATATTGGGTGAGAATGAGATAAGTGCACCAAGGTATTACCGTGCCATTCAATTTGATATCTTGAATATATTCCTCACACCAGGAAAGTTATGAATTTAATGAGATAAAATGCACGAAGGTGTTACCGTGCCGTTCGATGTGATATCTTGAATACATTTCTCACACTAGAAAAATTATGAATTTACTATTATGACATCTCCTAGTAATCATTTACTGCCTCGTAAGTTATTTTATTGTATACTTATCTGTTATGCTCTATAACTGTTTCTATTACTAGTCTGCTATACAGGTTATACCGCTAAGTATCTTTTAACTAAAAATCCTCGTTACTACTTCGACGAGGTTAGACACTATACTTACTGGGTACTATAACTGTCACTTGCTCGTGGTAGTTTTAGAATCTTTAATGTGTTCTCGTGTATTTCAACAGATGATGTATTTTATTTCTTACCCGCTTTGAAAAAAATAATTCTAATTCTTAGATGCTCATTATGTGTACTACCGCTCCTTGGGAAAAGTGGAAAGGTTCAATGATTTTATAATTTATTTTCCTCGATAAATCTGATTAAAGTGAATTGTAGTTAAATGGCTTACTTAACGAGTTGGGTTAGGTGCTATCACGACTGGTCGGATTTTGCGTCGTGACATGTTTGTTAAGATACCATCACATTAATTACTTTTAAACTATAATACATAATTATCTAACTAACATGACAAAATTGATTATTTGTGTAAGCATTGATGATGTCCTTTTATTTTAAATTCATATATTATACTAACGTAATAAGATATTTCGGCATTTAAATAATTGTTGTATTATGATATATAAAATTTCTCCCATTAATTAAATTTTATTATTCCTTCATATAAATAAATATTTAAACCATCACGTACAATTATTAACGTGCAATGCACGTTCATAGATAGTAGTACCATAACGTAATTCATTTAGAGAACGGGGATGAGAAAGTAGATCGGGTTTCACTATTTTGCCTTTTTTTAGCTAGCATTTGGTCGATATTTCACTTGTTTTTTGAAAAATATGAAACTTGAGTTATATCCACAAATTCTAAAAACTATCACAAACCCAACAGTACCTTCATCAATAACATTCATTATATATCGCAAACCATAGTCCTGAATATAAATAAATTTAGTACAAAATTATCATTTTTATAATGAACAACATAATACACTATCAATGACTGAGAAGACGAAGAAGCATTGTTACAAAATAATAAATGGTTGGCTCTTTTATAAATTATAAAAGTTTGGGGCAATTTTTAAAAAATTATAATAGTAATATTTTGGGCCAAAACCAGCTATTGAGCTGATTTTTGGTCTTGGGTTTTTAGAATTTGCCAAAATATGAATAAAATTTAAGAACAAATATGTATTTGCTAAAAAAAAACCCCAAAATATATTTTGGAAAAATGTATGGCCAAACGGTCCTTATACTTTCAGAGCTTCAGCAGTACCTGCACAAATTCAAAATAGCTCCCCTCTTTCTATGTTCAACAGCAATACACAGCTCCTCCAACATATTGTACAATTTCTGCAATATCATGTTCAAATTTAGCAATATCTTGTACAACCTGTACAATACCATAAACAAACTAGACATGTACGACTTCCTATTTTCTTTTTTTTTTTTGTTTGTAAAGACCATGTCGTGATTATTATTATATCTAAATAAAAACAAGTTGGTGATGATATATGAACCTTGTGAATGATTGTACCTTTTTACTAATATAAAGTAATGGTTAATATATCAAAGGAAGGAGCACTTTTGCAATAAAATCACCAAAATATACTACGGGAAAAGTAAAGAAAAAGAATATTCTATGAGGTCCTTAAATGAAATTCTAAGAAAATTGAACAAGTGTTTTCTACAAATTCTTTTGTTCTATTTTTATATAACTACTACTACTAGTATTTATGAACCTTTAATTACTTTTTCTTAGAATTATAAAAATTACTTATTTTAATTGCTTAAATTAAATTTTCACTTTTATGAGCCCGTTTGGCCATAATTTTTATTTTGAAATCAGTGTTTGCCATAAACTTTTTAATTTTCGCTTGAAGATGAATTTTGAAATTTTTCAAAAATTTAAAAAACTCCAAAGAATTATTTTTAAAATTTTCACTCGAACCACTCATAAAAAAACAATCTAAAATTATATTCATGTCCAAACACAACTCTAATTTTTAAATACTATTTTCACTTGATATATATATATATATATTACTTTTTTCGATATTTTACTATTCTTATGTCCAAACGCCCAATAAGTATTAAACTTCCAGCTTCATGATATTTTTAAATTTTTTGGAAATCATTGATTACTTAACAGCGAGTACTGACACAGAAAATGACAAAACAACCCCAAATGATAAGTTAAGGAAAAAAAATTCCACAAAATAGCAATACACTCCCGTCGGAGAGAAGGGAGTCTTTGTTTCGGCGAGCTCATCTCTCATAGTTTCTGCCTCGCTTATTTCTGTCGAAACCCCACATCGATTTGCAGGTAATTGTTCATAATTTTCAATGTATATGCATATCTCTATGTCTCTCTCGACCCTGTTGTCTTTGTATTATTGGGTCTTTTTTTGGGAATTAACGTGTGATTTTGAACCATCGGAAGAACTATGGAATTGGGGTCCTTAGGTACACCTTTTTCTGTATTGGTCCTCAAATTTGTTAAATTGACCAATTTTAGCCTTCTTGATAGCAGCTTATATGGGGTTGATTCAGAATTGACGCATGTTTAGGATTTCAGATAGAGTTACAATCATGGGTTTGTTGAGTTTCCCAATTTATATAACACTATTTCGGGACATCCCAAAATTCGTAGTACCATCCATTTTATGCAATTTTGGAAACTTCCATAGGATATTTTCTCCATAAGGCTAGCTTTCGACTATTACTTTATTATTTTCTTCTATTATGATATTTAAGTCAATTTAACAACTTGTAAATAAATGAATAAAGGTTAACAACTTGAACTCTGTCTAGTCAAATTCTTTCGTACAAGTAAGGAACATACAGATATACAATGTGACATAGTGATTATTTCGAGGTTGAGCATCAGTTAAATCAGTGTTAGGAAAAGCGATAGCTCAAAGCAATCAAGCGATGCAAAGCGAGGGGTTATCGTTTCATGAGTGGAGCCATGCACTTCAAATATTCACGTGCAAAGTGATCTCAACTAAAAGCAGTAGCAGTCGATTCTTCGAATCTCAACTTTGTGAAGTTGGAGTAATGTCAACTTCAGTGTATTAGATGCTGAATTTATTAATTTTTAGTTGAAATTGATTATTATAGTATTGAATTCATATATGCCTAGTATTCTTTAATTGTCCATAACTTGTGTGCTTCACTTCTAAGAAACATGCATTCACTTCTCATGTTCCGCTTCAAGCCCCATGGATATTGTTGCTTCTTTGCCACTTCTTGATTTTAAAAAACGGAGTTCGAGGAGCTATATTTGGACGCAATAATTCTATTTTTCTTTGAAATACTACTGCCCTCAGGGATACATGCTCATGGTATTGGATCCTTATATTCTAATACCAAGTCTTTTGTTTTCTTTTTTTCAGGGAATTTGAGTTGTTTTGGTGCAATCCTTGTGGGTTATGAGTTTGACATTCGCAATAATCAAATAAAGGAAAATATCAGCTCTTTTCTGAACGACTAGGAAGAGAAATTTGAAAAAGAGTTGCAGAATATGTATCGGCATGTGCCTACTACTACTCGAGGTGGGGTACCTACAGATAGTGGAGATCCTGTGGTGACACTGGATCAAGTTCCATGTTGGAGTAATGCTGAATTTAGGTACTCATACGAGAATGAAGATCCTTCTAATTCATACTTCCCAGATCCTTTGGCATCTGCCTCTGGGTCTGAAGGCAATGCAAGTGGCATGGTTTCCAAGTTTCCCGTGGATCATGAGATTAACTCCAAGATATACCTGTGGAGAGGAGACCCCTGGAATCTCGAGGTAGATGCTGTCGTTAACTCTACTAATGAGGTAAGAGGTGACTGTCACATAGCAGTTTCGTTTTGCACGTCCATCATAAATGTGAGCAATTTTTGTTGTTTAGAGTGGAAAACTTTGGAGATTGAACTGCTTGTTAGTACATTGTTTCATGTGAGATGGCAACATAAAGGTGAACTTGTAGCCGAACAAATTAACTACACTTACATTTTTGAGCTCATCTCTAATTTAAGTGAGCTTTGTCTAACTGTATTAAGCAAAGAGATAACTGCAATTGGATGCTTGTTCTTGAATAAGACTCTAAGTTTCATAACATGAAATTTTTTACATTTTCTTTCCTTTTCTTTGAAGGTTTTCTTTTTGGCGGGGTGGGGTGGGGTTGGAGGGGGGGG